>BPVZ01000067.1:1216172-1231920 GCA_020521535.1 Rubroshorea leprosula | reverse complement strand
GATCAAAATTAACATTTTAAATTAATAAATATAATTATATAAATATAAAGTAGAAAATATCAACCAAATTATATATAAAAAAAAAAGCACAATACATAACATAATTATAGTATTTAATAAATTAATATTAATATATTAAATAAAATAAATATAATTTTGGCATTACAAAATATGCAACATAGGATAAACATAATGATAGTGACATAAAATAACAAATAGCATAATAATTGAAATAATAAATAAAGAATAAAACTCATGAATAAATATAAAACATTGAAAGGAATAAAAAAAAAAAGGGAAATTCATATTCGGACCATTATGGGTCCGAATAACTTTTACGAACCAGAAGTTATTAAATATCATTTAAGTTAAGAAATTGCCTTGTAATTTTTAGACCGATGTCGGTTTGAAAATATCCGACAAAAAAACCTATCTAATTGTTTGGCAAATTATGTTTTTAATGACATTATTTAGACCACTATTGGTTTGAAAAATTTTGGTGCATTTTTACTGTTTTGGTGCCAACAATTTTCAAACCATGGTCAGTCCAAATAAAAATTTCCTAATAAACTAACCATTTATTCTTGATCAATTAGTATTCAAACCAACAATGGTACAAATTAATATATTTTCGGACCAAAATCAATCGGTCTGAATTGTTTCAATCTAAATATAAGCAATTTCTAGTAGTGATTAGACAATTTAAAAATATTGCTATTGTATCATATAATTCTCATTAATAGCGGAAACTGCTATTACCCTTTGATGTAGCAAATCAATATCTTAAGGATTTTACTAATATTTAACTTTTGCAGAAAAATAATAATAAATATTTGATAAAAATGTTATAAACATAATAAGCGTAATTACAAGCATATAAAATTGTCTTGTCTACTTAGTTGGCTCATAGGGCGTACTCTAATACCTCTAAAATACCAACTCCCTTGGGGATATGTAGGCTTGGAAAAGGGAAATAAAACGCAAATCTCAAAATGTATTGGCAACAGCTTAGGCTTAAAAGGGGATTTTAATTCTTGTAGCTAGTAAAACGAGGCTAAACATTCTTCTAGATTACGAAAAAAACTCAAAATAAAACAGAATTATTTACATAGCATTACTAAATTAAGTACTACATAAGTAAATGAGTGATCATGATTATGTACTATTATTATGAATATTCCAAGTAACTAGCAATTCAGGCAGATAGGAAAGAGTTTTGTGATTTGCTATAGGTTCTTACAATTCTCTAAACGCAAATCATGAAACCTCCCAAGAGATGTTGTACGTGCATCAACTCCCTTGAGGATAGCTATCTTGAAAGGCTGAAATATTGACGTGCATGTCGATATATCCCTTCCATTTGACAACTCATTCGTTCCACTGCATCACAAATTCAACAAGTTAGGCACATGAATAATTTCAAGTTAATCATCAACTCTTTTCTTCCACTAGCTTGTTCCCTAGAACTAGAAGGTTAACTTCGTTCCATATATATATATATATATATAGAAAGAGTTTAAGACTGTCTTTGGTTTACATCAAGTGCTTAATAAATATAAATATATATATTGTGGACTTTAATTTAACTTTTAAATCATAAAATTATTTCAAATTAATTAACATATAAACCCAATCAAATTAATTTGATGAAATGTGGATATGAACACCACAGTTATATGAACAAAATATTGAGATTACAAAATACTCAAAATAAAAAGCTTGCCTCTTTTTTCAAATAATAAGAGTACTTCGTAAAAATGTTTCATGTAAACTAGAATCAACACTTACCGTAGACATAAAATCTTGTTGAATTCAACTTAATTTTAAACTTTCATGAATTATAGTAATTACAAGAATTCAGTTGCAAAATGAACTCCAAATAAATTATAGAAATGAGATGAATTATATGTTCATCTATACTAAATAGATTCAAATAGATTCAAAAAGGGAAAAATATGTGAATTTATTTCTAACTAATTTATTAGTATTAAATTTCAAAAAAAAAAATGTTAAGGACTAAATTCATTTTGAAATGAAATGAATTATATTTAGTTTTCAAAATAATACAAAGTGTAGGGAAGCTTTGTTTATGTGTGAAGTGCTTTATTTATGTGTTCGTGGAATACATGCTATTCTTCTTTGAATTAATACGGTTTGAGGGGAGGAGGGTTGGAAGATCAGATAGGCTTTTTGATATGCTCACTTGATCAATTGTTTGAGTGGGGTTGCGTTGGTTTGTTCTCGACACATACTGGGATTAGGGTACAGTTTGTAAAAGGGTTTCTTAGAACCGTTTCTGACTGTTTTTATTAGGTGAGCAGTTTTGGTATGTATGTTCAGTTTGAGAATTTTTGTAATGAGGATATAATAGATTGAGGTACCCATGTGTCTCTTTAATAAAATAAATTTATTCTGATAAAAAAAATACAAGTCTAGAGCACACAAGTCGAGAAACTTAATGAGTACATATTTTAAGAAATAATTGTTAAGATACTGATATAAATACCTTTTAATTCAAGCATCTATTAAAAACTTATTATTTTTTAAATTTAAATTAAATGTAAAAAGATTTTAAAGTTAGACTTTAATGATTATACCAATGTATGTTGTCAAATATATTAAACTAGAAGTTATATCAATTACTTTTCTAACTTTTAAGTTTCATACTTGCAGCCTCTAATAATAAGAAGAAAAGAGACACCCAAAAGCATTCACTACAAAGGAGAGGTTGCCTTTATCTTATCAGCTGATACCATGGGATGGGGATGACACTTTTTAATGGAACTTTAGAATATAAGGTGTTTAGCTAGGAATGAAATTGAGAACTTGTGCTATTTCCAAACCGGTAAGATATATATAAACACTCCAACATGAAAGATGTCTCCTAAAGTGTATGCAAGGGTACGTCCGTAAAGATTTAGAATCCATTACAGTTGATTCATCATCAGACCTTTTGTTTTTTCCTTATTTCTCTCCTTGACATGGAAAGAGGAAGATGAGAGGTGAAATTTATCTGATTTTTTGAAAATTACTTATTGTCCTCCAAATAAAATTTTTTTTCGCAAATCAAGAGAAAATAAAACAAATACATGCATTATGGAGGGAAAGTTATTAGTACTATCCAATTTAAATACTTGTCAATACTTATTAGTTTAGCCATTAAAATTTATAATTTTAAATTTTTTTGTGTTGAATTTAAATTTAAAAATAATAATTTTTAATAAATATATTATAAAATATGTTGAATTACAAGATATATCAATTATTATCTATTATGGAGTTAGAATTTATTCAAGAATAATGAATAGTTCAGCACAAAATAAGACTAGAGTTGATACACCCTACACCCTCTTAGTGTTATATCACAATGAAATATCTCAATATCAACTCTTCCGCAGAAAAAGAGGCTTGACACAAAAGAAACAAAATATCACCACTTAGTATATATTAAACAAATGGATGCATATCGATTCATGTGCAAAAATAGAAAAGAACTATGTTGCAAAATTCCGTCCTTGATCAATTCATTCCACTATGTTACTAGCAAAAAAAACCAGTTATTTATTATCACTTAGAATTGTGAGATTTTACTATAAGATAATAGAATTGCAAGGAGAATAATTTTTCAAAAAAGTAAGGAAGAAATCCAAAGTCCAAGAATTAAAGTCTTGCCCCCCGCCCCTTCTACTTCAATTCCTATGCACCCTTATTATAGTTTTATGGACATTCCTTAGTTTGCTGCTGATCACTATTCTATAATAACTTGTGATATATCATACCATGTTAACACAACAAGCTCTTCAGATCGATGTCGAAGACAAATATGATAACCCTGGCGCTGACAATATATTTATATATATATATATATATATGATAACCCTATCTCGCTAGTGAACCTTATTTTTGCAATTAGAAATACATATTCTTCTCCAAGAGTAACCTATGTTTAGAATGTCAACTATATATAACACTAAATATTTGTGTTTGCAATTTGTCTATGGGGTGCTTAAAAAATATAGAACTGAAGTTGGGGTCTTAATTTTGGATGGTGATTGATACATACTCCAGTTGAACATACTGCACAATATTTTTATTAAAAAATTATTATTTTCAAATTCAAAATTTAAAAACAAACAAACTTAAAGAT
Organism: Rubroshorea leprosula; assembly: GCA_020521535.1. NCBI lineage: Eukaryota > Viridiplantae > Streptophyta > Magnoliopsida > Malvales > Dipterocarpaceae > Rubroshorea > Rubroshorea leprosula. The sequence goes on along the minus strand of BPVZ01000067.1, from coordinate 1,227,773 downwards.
GCAATTATATATGCATACAAAATGTAGGAATCAATTGAATTGACTATGCGACTGTACTTATATTATATTTTAATAACTAATTTGAAATAAATGTTAAAAAATGTATTGAACCGAGTGTATACCAATTATTTTCCCTTAATTTTTCTAGTAGTATTGCTATGGTCAAATTTAAGTGTTAGCAAGAATGGGTTTATCTTTCAAGGAAGACGAAGGGAGATTCTTTAGTTGAATACTCCGTATAGACTAAATCTTTTTGTGGTTTATGTTGAAGTAAGGTAAAGAAAAATGATTGGTATACCATCTAACTCGACACATCTTTCAACACTTCTTTGGTTTAGTTATTAAAATAAAATATAATTACAACTGATTCAATCAACTCTTACATTATATATGCATGACTACATCTTTAATTTTGTTTACCTTCAATTTCATGTCAAAAAATAATGATTTTTTAATAAGTGTATTGTGTTGTATGTTAAAACGAATAATGTACCATTTAGTGTCTTATTCCCTTTGTAAGGGACTAGAACAAGAGCGCTCTACATGGCAGATTTAAGAGAATGATAAGTGGTTTGAATATATCAAGACATTTAAAATTATAGAACAGTTTTTTAGTTTCAAGATAGTACTAAAACATGTGATAAACCATTGATGTGTCTTCTTGCCAGGCGAGATAGTGAAGCTAGCAATATTTAGGTCTTAGTCCACACAAAGCAAATGTAAACCTATGACGAGTGTATATATCCATGGATAATATTGTACCCATAATGAGTATTACCCATGGTTAATGCATGCATGTACAAAGAAAAAAAATAAATAAATAAATAACAAAAACAAAACTCTCTTGTGGAGCATATCACAACTTACAAGTGGAAGGGCAAGTGTTGATGTAAGTTGTTCCCTTGGAAGTGTAAAGAACAATAGTACCACATTTGGAAAAATTAAGAGAATGATTAGCAGCCTAAATATGTCAAGACCTAAGAAACTAATGGACTATATTTTGGGTTCAAAATTATGCCTAAACATATGATGAGCGCCTAGATGTCTCTCTAACAGTTTAAGAGGAAGGCAGAGGGTATTCTAATTTCTTTTAGTGACTGGGTTCAGATTACTGTTGCTTGTGTGGGTGAGTGCAGGAGTTTGTAATGAAGAGTGCTTTTGTGAGACTTTGTTTCAGGATGTTTTAGTTGTTTGGTGGCGCTGAGTTTGATGCTGCTGCATTGTGGCTATTGTAAGCGTTCAAGTACCTTTGGAACTCTGTTTTGGATAATAATTTCTTTGCTGATAAAAAGGAAAAAATTGAATGCTTGAAACTAATATACTACTTTTTCTTCGAACAATCATCTTAAACAAAGACAAGAACGTACATGTTAGATGATAGGGTTTAAAGCATAATGGAAATATAGAACAAAACATAGAGAAAAATTGTCATAGGGAAGTTAAAAACTTCCCTACCGCAGAAATTTAGACCCTTCACTTCCCAAATTTACCTCAAAATCTAGGTTTTTTGAAGTTTAGTGAATGCTAAACCGACTAATTCTGCCCTTATTAGTACAGAAAATTGTTTAATCAAAATTAGAAAATAATGCCCTTCACTCTTTTTTACTAAATCTTGGCCATATGATCAAACAAAGAAAAGTTCCTTTAATTAAATCCAAAACCCAAGGGAATATATATTTATATACGGATGGAAGGAATAAACAAAAACTGAATACCCCACAAAATCTGATATCCGACAGCATGCAATCTAGTGAAGGTACAAAGGGTAACAACAAAAATTCAGAGCTACCCTTCTGCACTAAAGAGAAAAGCAATCAGTGGGGTATTAAATATTTTTATAGCTTTTTTTCACCATCAATCAATATGTTTATTAAATAAGCATTGGCTTTCTCCTGCACCATAGAGATCTTTGAAATAATGAGTTCATTATATATAATTTAATTGATACAAGCCACCAGAAAAGCATGAAAATGAGCATTAAAATATTCATCAAGGGACATTTACCTTAAACACTGATTGATGATTTGCTCCAAAATCATTTGTTCATTTTTAATTTTTTATGTTAACATGGAAAAGTAGTGTATGATATCTCATTTGACAATTCATGGGTGACACAAAATCTGCAGAATCTTTAAAGATCCAAATCTTGGAAAGTTAATATCAGATAATAAATATTGAATGTAGGCACTATTAATACAGTGTGTTTGCATATTTTTTGTTGGTGTTTGTGTTTGTGTGTTTGGTCCGGTTGGTTAATTTTAGAGATGTTTGCATATAATATTGTCTTACCCATTGAATTAAATGTATATATATTTATGAGATCAGTAGTAGAAAGATCTAAAAGGGCTAAACTTGTAACGTATATGTACGTACTATTATAGGGGTAAACATTTGTCTTGTACATGTGGAAGAGATGGTTTTTAGGTATAGTAAAATTAGTTGAGTTAAAGATCTAGATACAAATATTATATAAAATGAAAAAAAAAAAAATTGATTACGACTTCCTTTTGTTCTTTGTATTCACATACATATCTCCAGAGCTTGAACATCTAATCATTTTAACAAGAAGAAGACTTTAAAAGGTAATCTGCATAACTCCAGCTCGCTAAAGGAGTTTTATCTTGCAAACTTAAGTTAGAATGCTTGTGTTAATTAATAAGCAAATTAGGGTTTCTTGCCTTTTGCAATATGGTACAGCTAAGTCATCACATGATTTTATTATATTGCAAACCAACTATCTCCTTTCTCATCATTCTTCAATTTCTGGACCAAGTACATTACTTTAAGGCTTCAATAACATGCATATAGAAACAAACATCATGAGCAGTACTGTTTAAGATGAAAATATAATTATGGATCTAGCTTTTTATGTATCAGAAGGTGATTAATATATAAAATTAAAAATTCATTCAATAATTAAGAAGATTTTAGTTACCATGATCAAGAGAAGTGCATGGTGGAGCTGGAGCTGGAGCTGGATTCATCATTTCCCTTGCTTTGATTTGGTTTCTTTTTCTTCTTGTAGGGAATACCTCTTGCCTTAGCTTGACACTCCTTCACCTCTCTAAGATAAACCCTGATGGCCCCACTGGCGAAAGGATTGGTCTCCGGTGACCCTCCATTCTCTTCGTAGGCAGCTCGAAGCCTCCCGATGAGAGCATCAAGGCTCCCCCAAGCCTGCCGGAGTGGGCAGGTGCAAGGGGCAGGCGGCTCGGGCTGCCCGTAAAACATGCAGCCCTGGAGATGAACCTTAGTCTTTCCAAACTGGTCAAGGTAGCGAAGGAAGTCGAGCACATGGTTGCAGTTGCACTGTGAAAGGGGAACCGGGGGCCTTTGGTTCTTCAAGTACTGTCCAAATGTGTTCCAATCCCTTCTTTTCTGGGACTCGTATCGGCTCGGTGGCTGCGGCTGATGATCATTTCCAGGTATATTCATATTCCTGGACGATCCTTCTGCTCTTTCACTGGACATGCCTTGTGATGGTTTGGTGAAGATCGAAAATTTTTTGTTTTGCTAAATAAGGCAACCAAGGGAGTTTGCTAGGGTGAAAAAAATAGGAGATCGAAGGGAAGAGTGGAGAAGGTGAACTAACATCATATGGGGTATAATGAGTGACATCCTATGGGCCACTCCCAGTTGCTTTCTGTTCCTCCTCTTTTCTTCATCTTTAGTTTCATTCTCTTTTTCTTTTTTCCTAAAATTTTACTCTTTTTAGTTTTACATTACAAAAAAAAAAAAAAAGGGAACCTCTTTTCCATCCCTTTACCCTCTTCATCAACATGCCTAAAATTTAAACTCAATTTTTTATTTTCACCTGAAGAAAATTACCAATGGGTAATTTAGGTGGTTGATTCCTCCAAGAATTGTAACCTTATACCCATACAATTATTCATAAAAAGGAATTGTACCATATATCCATACAATTATTCCACGTCCTTTGCTCTTTTAATTAAAGCAACCTAAAAGAATTTGAACCATGGACTGGTAAATCAACAGCCAATGGGTCTTGCCAAAACCTTTGACACTGGTATTAATTGGAACTTGAAAACTTTTTTCAAACATGCCGACAACAGTTAGCGCTGGAACAGCTAGAAAAAAAAAAAAAAAAAAAAGAAAGAAAGAAGAAAAGAAAAACCCTAATTTTCAACTTTTCTGTCCTAAACCACAGCAGTTTGAAATATGTCTATTTCTTATACAAATTAAATTATCCTATAGCAGTCAATATGTCTTTGAGATATTAATTTGTATATCCTCTAATTTAATACATTATATAACATATTTATTAAAATATTATTATTTTTTAAGATAAAATTAAAGATAGATAAATTTAAAAATACAATTATGCATACAATATGTAAAAACTAGCTAAATTAGCTATATTTATATTATATTTTCATAGCAAAACTGGGTAGGTGTTGTAAGGTGTGTCAAGCGAAGGGTATAGCAATCATTTTACATATGTTTAAAAAAAAAATTGTGAGGTTTAGTTGTAATCTCCTTTCTTTAAAAGTAAGATATTCTAAGTTAAAATAGCATGGTATATGGGTTGAATAAGTTAAGGAACAAAAGAGCATTGCCTCCCATTACGCAACCTAATATGTAAAAATAAAATAAAATAAAATAAAATAAAATAGGCTTCATTTGAATAGTGGAAAATTTTATGTAGGCGGCTACTAATTGTTTTTTGGTTTGCTAGAAAAAATGGGTCAAGTGAAATTGGTAAAACCTAATAAAATTATGTGATCTAACTAGGTCTAAGCATTGTTTCTAATGTATATGTGTATTATCATTGTCTAATTAATGTAAAAAAGTGTAGGGTATAGAATGAATTAAATATGGGTTGCTGGATATGAAAACCCAAAAGATTGTCATTGGCCAAGTCCCTTCTCCTTTTCAAAAAACAAAAACCCTATCTCTATAAAGAGTAGGGTTAGGGAGTGACATGTTACCACTAGAGGACATTGAATTAGCAAGGTAAAATTAACAATTTATTTAGACATGTCAGTGATATATAAATTCACTCAAGTTGCTAAAAATTATAGATAGTCAATCATTAAACACATGCAATCGATGCCATCGTTACAATCAACAAGGTACAACCACGTTGTTGAAACTTAATTTATCGACATAGGTTGTCTTGTTAAACTTTTCTGGCTATTAAAATAATTTTTCAAGATAAACCACGCTGGTGATGGTATTTGATGCTATACTTTTTTGAACACTTATTATGTTTCATCCTATACTGGTAAATACAATATTAAGATGGTATATGTTGAAAAATGGTTAAAGATTGTTAACCAATAACCCCACTTAACTTTTAATTTTCATTATATTTGCAACATTTTTCGTGTTAGTGATATCTACCTTTTAGCAATGTGGCGTATGTTGCTAATCAACAAACTCAAAAAACTTACATCTAGCAATAAAGGGTACACACGTTGATGATTCCAAAATATTTAAAGTTCTAATATCACTAATCTTTTCAAATTGTCAAATTAGAACACGTTGCTAAAAATGCTGAAATATTTAAATAAATTTAAGTTATACCTTTTCCAATTGATAGCATTGCAAGTCATATGAGTAAAACTTATTTCATCAAAATATTTATATTGCCAATACTTTTAATATAGCAATACAAGCCACATTAGTGAATAGGTCAAAATTTTTGAAATAATTTTTAATAGATACTCTTCAAAACACAAAACTGTATGCCACGTTAGTAAATATAATTGAATTTTTAGAAATCCTTTAAATTCAACACATTTACTGACATGGGTTGTACTATTTCTGGTAGTATATATACTACATATAGATAGCAAGCTACTTCATTTTTTTTCCTTTTCTTCTTCCTCCTTATTTCTTCTCCTTCTTCAGACTTTGCCAGTTTGGCCATTGCTATTTATGTCTTAAGATCATTGTTTTTGCTTAGTTTTTGAGTTAGCATATGAATTGAAACTTTACCAAAATTATTCTAACATTTTCAATTTGGAAAATAAGTTGTACACACTTTGACTTAATACACCCAACAACACCCATCAATTCAACCATTGAATTTTGTAACTTCTAGTTTTCCCATCTTTGATTCAAATTTAAAAAAAAATAATTAATTTCTTTATAAGTGTGTTGTAAGGTGTGTGAATTAAAGGGTGTACCAATTAATGTTCTTTTCATGTTTTTCCCATTTTAATTCATGTTTTTAATCTTCTTTACTCTCCTAACCTCTCAAGTTTTGTTTGTATGCCTTTATTTTGCATGATTTATGTTAATTTTGAGAAGTAATATCCCTTTAACTTAGCTTATGCTATATATATTTTGTTGATTAATCAATAAATTTTGGTATATTTATAAACTAACTTCTTTCATTTTTCAACTTTTGTAGGTGAAAATTTTTATATAATGAGGCATGACTAACTATAGTAGTAAGTTTATTTAAAATTACATATTTTTAGTGTAATTTTAGTGATATTTTTTTCCATTTTCCCCTTACTATTAATTACTAATTACAAACATTGAAGTATTTTCTAGGAAAAAACTTGAGATGAATTATTTATTGAGGTATGATTCACTATTATTTTGAGATGAATATATACGTTTAGAGTTTCTGTAATTTTTTATATTTTGCATGTTTTTACATATTATTGTTATATTTAGTGAATTTTTCATAGTTTATGAGCTATATAAGTTTAATTGACTTCTATTGCATATTATCATTGATTTTGCAATTAAAATTTTGTATTGTCAATTATATCACTGGAATTGTTGAATTATTCAATTTTGTGTATAATTTGTAGGATAAAATAACATTTTTTATTTTGGATAAGAGAATATTTGACTTTTTTTTTTTTCTTTTAGGAATAGGAACATGGCATTGTAACCCACATCAATGAATGGTGGAGGGCATTTGGTTTTTTTGAGAAATAAAAATACTTAGCAATATAATTTATGTAGTTGATGATTAGACCAACATATACTATATCGGTAAATTCTAGTAAAAAAATCTAGAAATAATATTATTTATAATTATTATAGCAATGTTTATTACGTAGGTTAAAGTTTAGTCAGACATGTGGAACTTTTACCTATGTGGTATGTGTTGTAATACAATGAACATATATAGTGAGGTTTTTATGACACATATCTTTACATTGTCTTATATATCACATCAATGAATTTTAATATACATCAATGTAGGTTGTCTTGCTATATAGGTTGTAAGAATCCCATTATTGATATAATGACTTTCATTTAACATTATTTTGCTTGTTAGTAATTTATTGAAATTCAATTAGACGTCTTTTTGCTTTGACTAATAAAAAAATTATATTTAAATGTGAATGTAACAATAGTTGCATTATTATTATACCAGTTGATTATATTTGTATGGTAATTAGTTGCAATATATATTTCCTAGCATGACTAATAGTTTCAATTAATTGACGCACAAAATATTGACTACCACTATAATAAAGATGATAAGTATACCTAAATGAGATCGAGAAATTGAATTAGAATGGATACTAGCAATGGGGCTTGAGTGAGTTGTGGGATTGTTTTGTGCTATTTCATTCTCAATACTATGTTGGTAAATTTTTTTATAAGTTGAAGTACCTTATACTCACATCATTAAATATAATTGGTGTTAATTGACAAAAAAAAAAGTCTCAACGGGGTATACTATTTTATATCTACTAATTGTTGTCATTTTTCAACACTAAGAATATGGAGTTCCCAAATTATGTCTATCTCCCAAAATCTCTCTTTCACTTTGGAGTTTGGGTTAGAGTTGAGAGTTTGTCCACTATTAAGAGTGGTTAATTTTCAAGTCTTAGGGTTTCTCTCCTTATCTTCTTTCCAGTGATTAACAATCTCTCTCCTCTCATATTTTCATTAAACAAAGATAGAAGTATGGATGACTACATGGGGCAAAAAGAAAGTGACCAAGGAGAAAACCTAGCCATGAGTTCACTATGATAGAGGGAAGGGAGAAGCATGCAAAGACAAAGGATGGGACTGGTACATAGGCATGGCAGCAAGCATGACACGACTAACCCTTAAGTTGTAGCAAAGAGATTGGGTGTAGCTCCAAATAGCTGAATGACAGAGTGACAGGGCAAGTGGACGTTATCATAGAAGGGCATGCAAGGCATTGGAATATGTTAAGCAAGATGGCAAAGCATTAAAATGCTTTAAGAGTGAGGCTTGATGAATGGCAAATAAAGGTTGGGCGAAGCTTGATGAGTGCAAAGGAAGGGGCATTGGCAGATGTTGGGTTGATATTGCTTCTTATAAGCTTAAGCACTCATCTAGACAAAACAATGAGGCAACAAGGTTTAAGGAAGCATGGAGGGTTGGTAACGCAATAGAGGGTGACAATAGAATAAAAAGGAATGGGAGAAGAAGTCAACATATAGAAGGCAAGGAAACTAATTACTCCTTGAAAGAATTATTAGCTAAACTCTCAATTTTAGGAAAAGAAAAAAAAAAAAAGAAGAAGAAAAACAAGAAGATGAGGTAATAGTCAAGCAGGGTGTCAATAAGAAAATAGTTAAGTAAGATCAAAAAGCACTGGCACATGATGAATGCTGTTTAGTAGGGCAATTCTTCACCACCAACCTGTTGGTTCGAGTGGAAGGAGCTCGGTTCCCTTTAACTAAGATCTCGAGTTCGAGTTTTGTAAATAGAAAAACAAGTGCTGGGAGAGCTTCCCCTCATATAGGGTCCGACCCGGCTCAATTCTGGATTAATCAAGACCCAATGTGGTTTTTGGATACCGAAAGGTTAGTACAAAAAAAAAAAGTAGGGCAATTCTTCACAAAAAAGTTTGTCAATGTATTAATGATGACTAGGCTTTTTAGAGACATATGGAGGATTGAGAAAAGGATTAGAAACTAGAGAGATTTGTGACATAATATATATTTTTACCTTCAAATCTCTCTATGACTAGGATAGGGTGCCACAACAACGTTTGTGATCATTCAATAAATTATTGGTTATTTTAATGGCCTCAAATCCTATGCTTTTAATAGAGAGCATAAATTTCTTAAAATATAGATTATAGGTTATCCCATAAGGGTTGCCACTAAGAATACATATGGAAAGTGTAGCTTAGAGCATTAGCAAGAAAACAAAAAAAGAGTAGATGCAAGAGGGGGGAATGACAAGTGGTCCACAACTAAAAGCAAAGATGTAGGTGAATGTTACCAAACTAATACCATAAAACACCTAGGATAGATTTGAAAACAATGAGGTGCATGTCCTAGAGATTGGTAGAGTTTAAAGATGCCTTGATCATCTCGAATTGGATTATGAGATTAAAGTGGGGATGTTAAAAGATATAGGCACATTCTCTTGAATGCATGACAAATGGCTAAGTATGGGAAAAGTTACAATAAAAATATGAATACAAACATTAACATGTGGATCGAGACCACTGTCAAGGTCTCCCTTAGCCTCTTGAACATTCTTAGAGACATGCAATTCAATGAGGTAGAAAGAACTAGTTATAACCTTAAGGGTCATAGCTAGAAGGGAAGTAGACTAGTGAGAATGGCGACAAAATCCACATACTAATAACCAAGAAAAAATGGAAAGAAAAGAGAAAGAAGATAGAGAAGGATGACATGATGACCACTAAGAAGTACATATAACAAGTGAGTGAACAAGATTTGGTGGATGATGGAAGCAACAAGGTGGTACACCAAGCACCTAAGTTCGTCACATTAAGGCAAAATCATTAAGGGTAGCTGTGACATCAAAGAATTTGGTGCAAATCCCTGTGATGAATAAGACTAATAGCATCTTTTGAAAGATGGATCCTCAAAAACCTTAACAAAATAAAGAGGAACGCCACCAATAAGTGGGACAAGGAACCTAAGCACTATAAAGACTAATAACATGATTAAAAAAAGGAAGCAAAGAGAGTAGGCAAAAGGAGATGGATCGAGTAGTGTAGGATAGGTCTAGATGGTGAGCATATGGTCTATCTTGAGGAAAGGTAGAACCTCTCAGGGTTGGTTGGTTGTTTAGTGACAAGAACAACACAAGCTAGCTTCAACATCCATGTTTAGTTTGTTCCAAAGCCTAGATAGAATTTACAATGACTAGATTCCATATTTCTTTTGTTTTATGTTGTTTTTGTTATGTACTTTCAGTTACATCATAGGTGTTAGGTTTTGGCCCCTCATAACATATATGTCAAGATGGTTAGATAGAATTTGTGTCAATAGTAAAATGGTGTGCCTTAAGGACTAACATGATAATTTTTATATTCCATATTATTTAGTTCTCCGTTGTAGGCTCTATTAGCCATTTTATGAAATGATTAAGGCTATAACCAGCCATTGGGCTAATAACTCTATGAGTCAAGATCCTTGGATTCTCAAAAGGTCAAACTTAAGTTGTTAATGATGATTGGTCTTTACAATTATATCCACTCACCATTGTACTCTTTTTTCAATATGAGATTTGGGCATTAAAATCTCTCAGCAAGCCCACTCAGGTCCAATTCAAACAAGCTCACAAACACAAGATCCACCCAAGTGATGTGAGATTCTGGAAGTTGAGGCCAACTATGCTAGTACCATCCACTCCAAGCTCCCCAAACTTATGAGGGTGAACTTCTTTGATACAAAATGAAATGATTTGAGTTAACGGCTACCACTAGTCTAACAACTCTTTGGACCAAGGTTCATGGGCCATCCAAAACTCAAATTAGCTTCACACTTATACACCACTGATAATTGTATTCTTCCTCTAATGTGAGACTAAAACGCTACTCCCTCAGTTATAGAATAATAGATGCATTTTAATTTTATCTGTAAATTAAGGATTTTATGATAATTTTTATTTTCACCTATTTTTTTTATAATATGATGGATAATTAAAGATAAAGCTAACATAGTAAAAAAAAATATTTTTCTTTAAAATATGAAAAAATGACTATTATTTTAGAATAAATTTTAAATAAAAAATATATTATTCTAGAATGAATGGAGTAAGTTTTAAAGGTTAATAATAAACCGTCACTTTTTATATAAAAAATTAAAATAAAAAAAATAAATGTGCACTTTGCACACACACCATGGAATGCAACACATACCAAAAAGGAGAAGTATTTATCAGCCCAACGTGTAGAAAGTTAGGAAAAAATATTTAAAAATTAAGTTATTTCAATAAATTAATACTTAAATTTAGGACCAGAAGAAAAATTATTTATTTTTTTATGATATTTTATTAAAATAATACTACAACTTTAAGATTTTTTTTAACCCAATTTCTTACAAAAATCTGACTAATACCCACTAATGCAATTTCAATGCTAAAATATCCACCATCCCCGCTTTTTTTGGATACAGGTATATACAAAATTTTTTCCCATCTAAATTTACAAAGACCTTTAAACTCCCCACATTAAATACGGTTGTACACACCGACACGATTTGTTATCTAATAAAAGAATCTCAATTTTGTGTAAATAAAATTTTAAATTTAAATTTTATAAATAAAATTTTAAATTTAAATTTTATAAATAAATAAATAAATATTAAAAAAACTTATTTTCAAGATATTTAACGTGATTTAATTTTAAATTAATTAAAATTT
>BPVZ01000067.1:1168650-1194305 GCA_020521535.1 Rubroshorea leprosula | reverse complement strand
AAAAATATATATATATTTATCTCCTTACTTTCTAGTTTCTCTCAAACATACAATTATTAGCCTAATTAAACTCCTGCTTTTCTGCCAAAAAGTTCGAACAGATTTGAACCATTCGAAATTGCAGCAGCACCACCATCGCGCCACCCATTGCCAGCCACCGTTCAACTATCTCTACCAGACGATGACCTCCATCAATGTCCGCAAACCCATCACTAAATTTAAGGAAGGGAAAATCCGGCCAACGACCGCCCGAACCGCACCAGAGCCTCCCATTCATGGTCCACCTTCTTCCACGCATAGCACCACTGGGAAAGCATATATCCGAAGCCTTGACACTAAACGTCTGCCATGCCCAGCAGCCCATGGAACAATCAAGCGTAATCGCATCCAACGATTTCCACATCAGGCCAATTGCAGCCACACCCCCAAAACATCCAGTCACCACTACCTCATCAAACGCCTCAGAGTTTCCTAGAACCAAGCCGTATGATCGTCCTCCTCCGAGAAGGAAAAGTTAGCCGCCACACTTGCAGTAATTTCTAATCGGGAAGAACTCAATAGTTAGGTCACGGGCATGTTTAACTCCATCAGTTGACCCATTGCGTGGCACCAGATGCTGATGTGGATATTGTTTTAAGGTGGGGTTATAGAAACAACTTTTTTGTTTTATTTTTTTTTATAATTTTCACGTATCTAAATGAGTGAATACATTTAATATGACATATTCCACATGAATTAAAAGAACCAATAATTTTAATAACATATCAAATTGTAAAAAAAATAAAACAAAAAAATTATCTCAATAACATTTCCTTTGTTTTAAGGATAAAATATGAAGGTATGAAGTTTTTAATGACATGGCTGCCACCTATGCAGTGGGGTCCACAACTGGCACAACTTTTCTTCTTGTTCCCATAACTGGCACAACTTTTCTTCTTGTTCCCATGTCTGACAACGTTAACGAAAAAAAGGAAAAAGATAAACCCGGCAACCAGTTTTGTTTAAGCAACTTCCGGAAATGGTCTCACCTTACCTAAAATGTTACAGAATTTAGTGCAAAAACAACATATTAAATTCATAATTTGAAGAAAAATTTATCTAAGAAAATTTCAATCATTAATAGTGTTAATCATTAATTTAGAACCTGAGACGGTGATCTTTCTTATGGCCTGATTGTTCTCATTGGCAACGTAGACGTTGTCCTTAACATAGACGGTTAAGCGTTTTAGTTTGTTAAATCCGGCATGAAATGGCTCCCCATTCGAATGACACGCAACTTCATCTCCTGATAACCTTTTTGCTATTCTCTCTGCATTTGCAAACATCAAAGCAGATAAAAAAAAATTGAGAAATTTTGTACGGCGATCGGTACCACTATTGGAAGAATCCAGCGCTATCAGATCTGACAATATATCACAGGTGTGAGGGTTGATTTTTAGTTTGTAGTCGTCGATCACCGTGTTTACCTCGTAGCGAGGACTAGCTCAGATGAAACTATAAATATGGCGGCCGTTCGATTTAGGATTAAAGTTAACCTTTGAAGTTTAAATCAAAAGAAAAATTGAAATGCAAAAAGTTACTACTTGTAACCTGTGTTGAGAGGATGAAGACGGTTAACAGATACAAGTACGAAGCCATGATGATGATGATTGAAGGCAAGAGACAGTGATCGGAGATGAGGGCTGGGGGAGGGAAGCTCATTCTGCTTCAATCATCTTTGCTTTTCAATATCGCTTTCTTCCCTTTTTGACAGAGATTCTAATCGGTGGATTATGTTTTAAGGAAAGATCAGTGGATTATGTTGATTTTGTGGAGATTAGGGTGTTTTAGTTTTGGTCCATCTGAATTTCTTTTCCTTTTCTCTTTTTTTTTTTCTTCTTCATTAGACAAGCAAGAAATGTCCCGCAACATGTGGATCCACTGATTACGTTGACGCCACATCTTGCCACGTTATTGAAATTTTTACCATGGGATAGCCACTTCATTGATATTGTGCCACGCGTTCAAGGAGTAACGGAAATTAACGTCACCTATATATATGTTAATTTTTAATTTTTTGAGTTATAAATTATGAAACGTGTTAAATAAAAATAAATTTAATTTAGAATATTGACCATAAAAAAGGAAAAAATGTTTAGAGTAAATAAGGGAATTTGGCCTTTTATTTAGCCCATAAAATATTCAAATTCAAGCTTTAATTAGTATTTTTACGAGATTGCCATTCAGTCCCTCAATATGTTTAAGCATGATTTAAAACAAGTCTAGCTATCCCAACCCTTGATCCACTGCCACACTAAAATCGAAGCAGATTTACTTAGATCTAGTTATTGTGTACTATAAGAATAAAGAATAATTTTTTTTTTCTTGTCTTTCTGCATTTATAGTTTTATAGACCAATGAAGACATAGATTAAAGTAACTTTATTTTTCTTTTTCTATATTTATGCTTGTCCTGCTTATAATAGTGAACCTATGATTTTCACTCTGGCTCTTTTCTCATTGTACTGTTTACTTTTGCAAGTACATAAGTTTAAATTGAGGGCTTTTTGGAGTTCCTAAAGATACCTACTAAGGCAAATGCTCAACTCGCAACTCTTTTAAACATGGAAAGAGGAGCTTTTCCATCAAAATCCTTTTTACTAAATCTAGAATTGATTGCTCCACTTACTAAATTTTCCCCTTGGATTATGTTTTCCAAGTTCCTTAAACCACTCCGTAGAAAAGAGGGAACTCCAAAAGATTGTACATCATCATGCTTTCTTTTCAATGTCGTTCATACTCCTGTTGTTACTTCTTTCGTTACATTTTTATTTGTCCCATTTTAACTTTAGACATACCTTTAAATACTTTTAGATAATCTATTTTTATAGTATATAAATTGCAATTGAATTTTTTTTATAAAATAAAATTACTAAATAGATACTCTGAGATTATCGTTCATATGGTATATGAAAGATTATCTAAAAACACGTTGACAATTAAAATTAAAATGGAACAAGTAATGAGAGTCAGTACTTGTTAATTCCATGTTCTTGCACAAAATGAACAGTCCAGTGAGAAAAGAGCCAAAGTGAATAAGTCCTAGAAAGATTCCCTACGATGAGCAGGACAAAGTAAAGGGAGAAAAAGGAAAATAAAAGTTGCTTAAATTCAATAAAGGCGAAGACGAGCGAGTTAATGAATAAAAAATGTATTTTTAATTACTGTAAATTGGTTAAACCTTCAATTTTGGTCCCTTAACTTTGATACAGTCTGTTTATATAGTCCTTAAACTAAATATATTCCTTCTTTGGTCCCTAATTTTTTAAATTTTGGCTTCTTTTTTTTTTTTTTGTTTCAAAACAGGGATTTATGTTAAAGAGATACAAAAAAATTTGAATAACAAATCTTCAAGTTGATGAGCTTTTGAATATACCACACACTTATCTTCCGAAAATACAACACAAAATACCTACAATAAGCTATGCATTTATAAGAGATTTACATATCTTTCCAAATATCTGAATCACAAATCTTCAAGTCGTTTAGGTTTTGTAAACCTATGTTCATTGTACCAAACGGTCAAAGAGATATAAGAAAATTTATACTCAGATGAAATTCTTTTCATATGAGGAAGCAGTGCCATCGCACATCACAAGAAAATGCAGCAATTTTCTACAAAGATGTCTGCCTCCAGTACTTTTATTCCCTTCAGATAGCCCTACAGAGATCAAAAAATAATGAAGATTTGGTTCTAATTTTACTACCAAGCCATAGAATATTTTGAATTCATTAAGTCGACAGCTTACATCAAAATGAAGATACAAAATAAAATTAAAAAAAAAAAAAGGTAACGGGTGGGTCATGAACCAAACCAAAACCTAGCGCCTCTCTTCTTCCTTCTCTCATAGCACCGCCCTCTCTTTTACTTCTTTTCCCCCAATCCGATGCAAGCTAAGGAGGATGAACAAAAGTGGGAATTTCTCCTTCTCTTTGAAGGTTTCTCTCTAAAAGAGAGTCTGTTTCTCACTTTTGGGGATCCCTGCCTAGATTTTCTTGATATTTTTTATAAAGTTTGTGTTAACAGAAACTTCCAAGACAGCCAAAGTGGTTGTATTTTTACTCTGTAGCACTGGTTCGAACCCTTACAGGGGTTACTTCTGTAATATACTAGTTTTAGGTTCTTGTTCATAATTGCTTAGATTGTTAACGTGCTTTTATTACCTATTACTGTAGGTATAACTTCAAAACCCTTTGTGGGTCTAACTAGGAATTATGGTTTGCTGTGAAATCTCTAGTTTCTTTCGCTTATATGACGCTTATCATAGGCTTACCTAATGTAATATTAATTTACCAATAAATCTATGATGACGATCATCATGATGATCATAATAATAATAATAATTTAATGCTCAAGCTCATGTTTGCAAGCAACTCATTTAGCTAAACAATTTTAAGCTCAAGCTCGGGGTTGATTAGCTCATGCTTCTAATTTATCTTTTAATTTATTTCTTTTAATGTTAATTACTTAGACTAAACATGTTTGAGGAGCCCTAAACATGTTTGAGGAGACTTGCCTAATATAATAATAGCATGTCAAGAAGTTTCAATCCACTGGCCCAATTGAAAGCTTTCTGTTGGCTTGACCTCAATTGAAAGTTTAACAAACAAACGTAAATAAAAATAATAAATAAGTCTTCATTGAACCTTGTTCATGAAGGCTCCCCAGCTAAACGAACCAAACACCCTTAAGCCAAGCTCAGCTTGTTTAATAAAAGAGCCTAAAACTTAGGATTAAGCTCATTTATTAAGTTTAGTGAATGAGCCAAACCGAGCTTTAATTGAGTCAAGCTACTAGTAATTCGTGATCAGCTGTATTCCCTTACAGAACTAATAGATGCAGGTAACTAATGACATTTAGAGAAATGTAAATCATGGCAATAATATACCACATATCACACACTGTAATTTTAATTTTAATTTCCAAAGAGAGGAAAATTCTGGTCAGTTATGGGTGTGCTTGGTTAAATTTCTCGAGAAACATCACCTTCTAGGACTTTGGAAAGGCATTTTAGTACTTATATCAAAACCATAACAAATGAAGGGCAAAAGTGAGATTTTAAGCTTTTATTTTTCCTAACACAATTCTCAACCCATAAACTTTTCTTCCCACTTTTTCATACAACTTTCCCCATATGAGACCCAATTAACAACTTTCCTTGTACTTTCCCTATATCAATTTCTTACCAAACACAACAAAGTTAACATTCCGACAAAATTTCATTACAAAACTCAGCAACTTTTCATACAGTACTTTTTAACTTTCCATAAAGTATTTTTTCAATCACTTACCAAGTTAAAACTTTCCCATGAAAGTTTGCCTTTAACCAAACACACCCTATATTATGCATCCTTGAATATATTTGCACTTTACCAAATATTCAATGACTCTAAGTTACATTCTTAAATTTTCAAAAATTATTAGAGAACAAAGGCAAGTCAGGCAAGATTTTTGCAAGGTGAGGGGAGAGAGGGGGCAGGACACCTTAACCAGAGATGTATGATGTGTGCTTAGCAGCTTTGCAGATGAAAAAATAAATAAAAAAGAAAAAAAGAAAGTACCTGTGGGAGCTGCAAGAGATGGAGCTATTCAGGATCCCTCTTATGCTTGCATAGAATTTCCTGTTAAACCTGGGTTTTTCTCCCAACTATAGCAATGGCCTCCTCTACAGCTTGAAGGAAAGTGGCAATTTTGTATGTAAAAAATCCAACCAACATTGGAATCAATTCCAAGTGCAGAAGACCGTATTGTGGAACAAGAATCCTGCACCAGACAGATAAATATTAGCTTGAAAACAAGACTTCTAAATGAGGCTACTAAAACACTGAACCAGGCTGCAGGTTTATCCTGAGCTTGGTTGTAAAGGAATGAGCTGTTGCCACAAATGGTTATTTTAGTAGCTGGATTAAGCTCCAGACTGGAGAACCTTGGCTTGTCTGCTTGATGGGGTATCAGATCAACTTTATTCTCTTTGTCAAAATTTTGAGGCAAATGCTAATATCTAAATCTTCAAGTATTTCTTATCAAACAAATGGGAATCTCCAAGTATTCAAAGCTCTAAGCTCGTCAAAGATTGCACTTGAGCTTCAATAGCCTTAAAAACAAATCAAACAATAACACAAATGTCTGAGCTTTAGAAATTTGTTGAGCTAACTTTAAATTTGCATTTAAGACTCGAACTATATATCCAATGAGCTGAGATTAATTTTGAGAAAACTTGGTTCTGCTGGAACTTATTTGCACCCTGAACTAACTCTTGCATGGCTACAAAATAAGTTTTAATCAAGAGATGATAAAAATGCACAAGTGGAAGACAATGAGAGCATCATATAACAACGTGAAGGAACTTCAGTAAAAGTTTTAATATCAACAAAATAATCATTAGAAGAGAAGTAGTTAGTAATGCCAATTAAATATGGCAGGAGAAGCAATCTCTCAATCAAGTGGTCTATGAAAAACAATGATTTGACACTAATAAAATGAAATGTAAAAAGTACCACAACCCAAATGAATGAGCTGTCAAAATTCCATCCTGACATCCTTGCCATTAAAAATCCACTCATTAGTACTCAGAAACATTTAAGTAATAGAACAGGACCACCTCAAATGCTTCTAGGCAGAATCCAAAATTGCACCAGAAAACATCAGACTATTACAAACAGACAGAAATATTGAAGATATGAAAGATATATAGTCACCAGAAATCAATAAAAAGGTAACATAGAAATATTAAAAATTCAAAAGTGATATGGCTTTAGAACAGGAGCGTTTAAGGTAATGGAAAACCAATGGAAACAATGAATAGCAGGCTATAATGCTCACTCATTCCAACGGTTGAAGACCATGACCAAAAGAACAGGGACTAGGAGTCTTGGTTGTGCAATTCCTCCCCTGCAAGAAAGAGCTTTAGTGAGCTATATTAAGTAAGCACAGTCATCTTTAGACTAAGAATGTTATAAAATCAATATTCACAAGAGGAAAGTCATATCGATGTTCTATCATGATCAGCTTGATAACTGATATAAGAATAACCTTTTTATGAGATGCTGTTTATTTAGGAGACAAGCATATTGCCAATGACCTAAGCAGCTCAATGGCAACTTCCTCTTTTCCAGTGAGAGCAAGAGGTCCTACATTCAAGTCCTATGGTATGCAGGTGGAGTGGGGTGGGTGAGGGATAGGTGAAGGGATGGGAAAGGGTTGCCTCCCAATTCTGCAACCCAAAATCAAATTACAAATTTTTTAATAGTTTGACATGGTCAACTGCATTGGGTAGCTCACATGAAATTGTACAACAATTCAGGCTCTCAAAATCTGATTTTCACCCCATTAAAGGTCTTATAGAATTATTTCTTCCCTAGTAAGTACAACAAAATAAAATCCATTTGAGCCCAATTATGTCACTTCCAACTATATTTATGATAATTATGGCGTCCCAATCTCTCGTAGAAGATTTAGTCCCTTTCTGCACCAATATCATAACAAGGTTTAGATCTCTTTTATTTATGCTACATTTTGCTAGAAAGTAGAAATATGTGGTCTTAGTTAAGAATGAATCTGTATCTCGAGAAGTTTTCAAGATTTACCTCATAAAGCCTCTCACTTGAAAAATAATATAAAAATAAAATTACAGATTACATTTTTTTCTGACAACCGGTTGACTTTCTATTTTGGATAACATGCATATCTGGACCTTACGCCCAATTAATCCCAGTGTACTTACAAACCACCTGATCCAAAAGTAGCAGCTAAGGCTCAACCTTCAAAGGTTGTTACGTGGTTTCATTGGAATTGTTTGCACCCAAATGGCATTGGAGGATTTTGAACCTAAATTCTCAGCAAAATTCAAATCACTTCTTAACCACCTAAGCCAACTCCAATGATACTTTCTTGAACATATTGAAAGAGCAGAGATGATAAAATCTAAATATAAGAATTTTGAGTCCCTACTCTTTCCTATCTCTCTTATCACTCCTTTCCTCTTCCTTGCTCTCACCTTATTCTCTAATAATGAGGAATGGCATGTCTATGTGAGAGGACAAGAAATTTTTTTGACCTTTGGAAGCATTTTTGTAAGTGACAAAAGGCATACCTTTATGAGAGGAGAATAAATTTTTGACTTTGGGGGGCAAATTTGTAAATGGCAAATGGCATACCCATGTGAGAGAAGAAGAAATTTCTGAGTTTGAGAGGCATTTTGCAAATTTCATTCTGTTTTGAGGGCCATTTTTATAGGAAGTTTTGGAAAAGGATTATTCTTGTTATGTTTCTATCATTTTGTAATATTAATGTATTTTTAGGATTTACTTAGCATAATTCAATTTTGATCAAAATGGATTCCCCATTGAAACAAAATAAAACCAATGAGTAAATTGAATCGTTATTGACTCAATCTTAATAGTTTTATTGAGTGCTCCATATATTCTCATTCCTTAATAGTTTTTCATTTTACGTGCAAGATTTCAATTCACTTACCATCATTGCAGAGCTTTTTCCTTCTTCTTTTTTTTTTTTTTTTTATTCTTTAAATTTAGGGAAGTGATTGCCTATAGCCAAGTGTAGCCATTTACATTACTTTTGAAATTGGGTTTTGGGTAGATAGTTGGTTTTAGCATTCTCAAAATACCAACAATTTTCACTTGGTTGCCAGAAAACATGGCTTTAACAATAGGATTTAGAATTCCATGTGGCCTCCTTTACATGGTGTGCAAGGTTTCATTTTTTTCTCTCTTTTTGTTTCTTACTTTGTTACAACCTTAAAGAAAGTAAATAATTTATTCAGAGATCAAATAGACAACTAGCAAATTGCTTGATGATATTATCATTATTCAATGAAGCTTATCAAGAGCAAAATGTTCTTTCAATATTTTATTATTTGCTTCCAACAATAAATTTTTAACTATTATTTTTCTTGTTTCAGAACCCAAATACATCCCAACAACCTAAAAAGCAGGTTGGGAAATGCTAAGAAATGAAAAAGAAAATTTTCTTCAATACCACTTTGAGACATTTTTCATTAACAAATGATCTAATATGGACATTTGGAACTTAGGAATATGAGAATTACAAGATGGTAAAAGAAAGTACAACGCTTATTGGTTTATTTTTCTCCGTGGGATTGCCAATACAAATAATAATAATAATAATCTGTGAGATTAGCATTAGTTTACCAATTTAACTAGCTTATAAGATTTGACCAAATATCAAATTATAAGAAACTTCGATGCAATAAAGAAAGATTCACAGGATAATTAAATTCAAACAGTGGTGGAAACTGTTCTTTTTTTTTTTTTTTTGAGACATTACAAATGTGAAGGTAGGGGCATGTTAACTAAGAGCCCAAATGCAAACATTAGTAGAAAATTGATTAGTGACACACTGAGAAAGATGTGACTATATCGACTAATAACTTTAACAAAAGACTTTAAAATACTAAATTGATTCCAAAAAATACCTAATTTTAATAGAAATTGAAAATTAATAATAACACTATATATACTCATAACATAATGCTCTTCAAAGTTTTCTTTCCTCTTTATTTTTTTCTTTTATTCCTTTTTTTGTTATTTTCGTCACACTTTTCAAGGGGTAGTTAAGAAAGATTCCTAGAATATCAAAAGTAAACATCTCAGCAAATGACAACTAATTCTTACCTCATAAGACGCTTTTTTTTATTTGCTATGGCATCCACACTATTGCCCAGCATACGCATATACACCAAAGAACCAAGCAGCCCGGCACCAAAGCTGTGTTTACATAAAATTGGTATCAGATGTCGTGTAGATATTTTCTTTTAACATGTTGAGTTTTCATTCATGAGATCATCAATTTCAAATACTCATCTTAGCCCTTAACTTGTTCTATATAGCAACCTTTCTAAAGGATATAGAGTATTCATTCATGAATAAGTCACTAAATTGTCAACAAATATCCTTTAATATAGATCTAAAATTAACACAACAATTATTCATAGTATAAAGCTTATGATGCACAAAGAAAACTACAACACAATGCATGGGCAGATTCTAAGGGCTAACCTATGGGTTAAAACAAAATTTCTAAAATCACAATTGTCTACCAAGGTGCAAGATTTGAATCTACACACATCATCTTAGCATCAATTAAGTAAAGAAAAACCACAATCAAACCATTCATAAACAGAAGTCTCAATTACAAATAGTCAAGTTCTAAAGTGATGCCTAATAAAAAAAAATGCAGATACCCTGAAGCTTCTGCACACAGTTAACACACTAAATTTATTAGATGTCTGATTCCTTGTATGTATGATGCTTGACTATTAAAACATAAATGCTGCACAGCAAAAATTAAAGGAGGATGCACACAATTATAATTAAAATTGAAGCTACAACAATCAACAAATTATCAACAAAAATTTATACAAACCTGAAAAAAAAAAGGAGACTGGGAGAAAGATGAATTATATTCATTACCATAACAATATTAGCATTCACTAACCTTGCTGCAACTTCAGGGGAGTATGAAACATAAGCTGAGACCAAACCAGCACCACCTATACCGAGTGTTAAAATTTGCAACTTCTTTTTTAACTGCAACGGAAAATTCCAAAGGTAGTGAAAAGAAGAGAAAAACTTACAAATTCTCTGCAGCTAAAGGCCTAGAATCAAATAAGGGAAGAATATAATGAGTGCAATAATGAAATTAGCTATTTAGCTTGATACTACAAAGTAGTACCTTAAAGTACTGCTCTCTTGATTGGGCAGCCAACTCTTCAGGGTCTCCTTTAGGTTGGCTAATTTCCCATAACATCGCATTCTAGATGCAGAACTAAAATGATATCAGCAAATGAAAAGAGAAGGTATCTTTCCAAATTATAGTGACAGAAGAGACATAATTGGAAGCTTCTGTTTCTAGCAGAGGACAAAAATCAAAGAAAATTTTCCCATAAGGATAAAAGAATAACAATAATCTAACCAGCTAGCCTTGCATGACTTATAATGTAACTACAGTAGTTAATTAAGACGAGCATGCAAGAAGATGAAAATAACTTACAGTCCCACCAGTTGAAGCCATACTTGCTCTATCCCACTTTTCCTTCTCACCCTGTATCGGTACAGATTTCCATTTCTGAGACATAGTCCCACGGGTCTGATGAACATTTCATTACCATAAAACATATAAAAAATTATGTCAGCACTGAATACCATGAGATCAACAAGTCATTAAAAAAGAGCAAATAAGTTCTTCATACTTGAGTAGCAACACCAATGGACTGCTCTAAAACGAGCTTTGAGGGTGAAGTGAGTTCTTTGCTCAAATCCACTTCTAAACTGTTTGTTACCCACATCTTAAACAAATATTAGTGCTCAAAATAGAATAAATAGCCCCATGTGAAATAACTGGAACTATAGTTAAGACTTATGAGTAGTCAACAAACCTGTCAAGGCGCATAACTCTGTTTAAGCTCAGAAAACCAGGCTCTTCAAGTTCCTGTTGAACAAAACCAAGTTGTTCGTACAAAGTAAAATAAACATAAAACCATCACTCGGCGAGGGAAGATGGTATGCACTTAACAGCCAAAAATTACCTATAACAAAACATTTGACCGTATAACAAAATAAAGTCAACAATAAAAGAGGCATAAAAGGGAGGAATAAACTGTTCAATAAAAAGAACAAATTAGCTATTAAAATAAAGTTAACAAACCAACACCCTTTAAACTTCCCTCAGCATATAAACAATCAATATAAGAACACTCATGCCTCTGAACATAAAATTGAACAATCAAACTACAACACACCGAAAGAAATACTGATAATCAATATAGATATAAAAAGGACTTTAAAAGAAGTGTGGCCACTAAACCTCAACAATGGAGGGTTCAGGAGACAACTTCGACGAATCAGGGTCTTCAACAAGCTTCTTCATTCTATCCATGAAGTCCCTGTTCCAAATGAACTCATCAGATGTTAAGGGGTCCTCATCTTTTCCCCACCACCTGCGGGCCTTGGAGATGGTTGGTGTGCCACCAGAGTCCCCCGGAGCCACAGTTACGGACCCATTCAACGGCTTCTGCTTGGGTAAAATAATCTTTGTCTGTCTTGGATTTGGTATTGGCTGTGAGGGAGTTGCTGAAGGATCTTGGCGAGCTGGAGGAGATGTTGAGGTTGCTGATATGTAGTTAAGTATGGCCATCGTCGCGTCCTGGGTATGCTGGAGGGTTGAGAGCAGGACTACGAAAACATTTCACTTCGGAGAAAATATCCGTGTCGCAAACTTGCAATATAGAAGTTGAGTTGTGTCCACTGATCATCCACATCGCTTCATTTCTCATCTCAATTCTCAGCTCCTATTTTATAGGCTCAACGCAACTAAAAGTCCCTAAATTTGTAGAAGAAGTCATTTTCATCCCTCTGCTTTGAAAATTTCATGAACACATGTTAAAAATCTCTTAATTTTAGTGGTAAAATACCTTTAGTTTTTGTGCGTGGGCACTTTGATCCTCAAACTATAGATATACTCCATTTGGTCCTTGATTTCTACTTTTTTTTATTGTAATTTAGTTCAAAAACTTTTAAAAGAGATGCATTGAAATCCAAAGTTTATAATTGGTTAAAACCCCATTTGGTCCTTGAACTATTGTACAGATCTCCAATTGAGTCCCTAAACTAAAAAATTCCTAATTTAGTCCCTACTATTTACCATTTTTACCCCGAGTTGGTCTTTCTGTTAAAAATTACATGACGTGTACCGTTAATTTACAATAAAATGATAACATGTCAAAATATTATCATATGTGGAAGATAACACAGCAAACAATAATGACATGGAAACAAATAATAATATAACAAAAAAACTTAAAAAATTCTTTCTTTTTCTTTTTTTTTTCTTCTCCTTCCTTTTTCTTTCCCCTTAGGGTTCCTTGGAACCCGACGCTGGGTTCATCGAACCCAGGCTCGAGGTTTCTTAAAACTCGCTTTGGGTTTAGACAAACCCAGGCCCTAGGTTCCTTGGAACCCAACGCTGGGTTCATCGAACCCAAGCTCGGGGTTCCTTGGAACCCGATGAACCCAACGCCGAGTTTGTCAAACCCAGGCATTGGGTTCTTCAACAAAAAATTAAAAAAAAAATTCTGTGTTTTTGTGAGTGTGGTTTGATGAGAGTGTTGTTTGATGATGATGATGAACTAATTGATGAAGAAGAATTCAAAATTTTTGTGTTTTTGTGGGTGTTGTTTGATGCTGATGAACTAATTGATGAAGAAGCAGAATTGATGGATGAAGAAGGTGAGCAAAGGAAGAGGAAAGAAAAAGGGAAAGATGAAGGAGAAAGAATTTTTAAAATTTTTATTGTCAAATCATTATTTTTTTGCTACCTGGCTTTCCACATGGACAAATGTTTTAACGTGTACATGAGATTTCTGTTAGTCAATGGACAAGTGGGTAGATTTTTAACGAAAGGACCAAATTGGGGTAAAAATGGTAAACAGTAAGGACCAAATCAGGGATTTTTTTGAGTTTAGGGACCAAATCAGGGGTCCGTACAATAGTTCAGGGACCAAAATGGGGTTTTAACCTTTATAATTTCATGGATTTTGATTTTTTTTGCACAAACAATAAAAATCATGTAACTTCAAATAAAATTACATTCAAGTATTTAACTTATTAAATATCAATAAAATCAAGCCCAAAATAGTAAAAATTTATACTATTAAAGTGCAAATTCAAGTCTTTGATACTCACTTATTCCAAAAAGAGGTCCTTGATACTTAACTTGGAATCCTTTGAAGTATTATAACCAAAGTAATAAACTTGCGGAAGATGCAAATATGACTTGTGAGTGTCAAACAAATGTAGTCATGCAAATATCATGGACTCATGATAACTTTGGGAATTGTCTTATAACTATGAATGTATAACAAGGAAGAGCAAGAAAATATCTATTATTTACCCCTTTTATCACAATGTTGTTCCTTTTTTTTTCTGATTTAAATTGTGGGTATGTAGAAAGCTAAATGTCCTTCTTTATTTTTAAGAATCCCAAATTAAGCATCAAAGACTTGATTTTTCACTTTGATTAAATAAATTTTATATATTTTAACCATAATTTTATTAAGATTTGGATGAGATGATTTTGAATTTATTAGATTTCATATGATTTTTATTATTTGTGCAAAAAAAAGGACTGGAATAAATGAGATTAGAAACTTTGAGACATAATTGCAACTCTTTTAAATGTAGGGATTAAATAGCAAATAAGAAAAGTTAAAATCAAGGACCAAATTGGTAAATCTAAAGTTTGAGAATCAAACTGCATAAGAATTGAAAGTTAAGAGATCACTAATGTCATTTTATCATTAAAAATTATTGGCTCAGATGATCCAAGAAGTGGTGAATTGGAGCTTCAAAATGTTTCCTTCCTTTTGCAACTACAAAATGAAAAACAAAGAAATGGAAGAAAAGTTTACACAATGATTCTTATAAAGGTTTGATCTGGCCACTTGATACCAAATTCTCTACCTTGGCTTGACTCACCAAGGAATTCCTCCTCACTCTCTAGTAGAATGAACAAAGAGTAACATAAAAAAGTCACTCAATCCTTTTACAAGAAAAAGGGATTCTCACAAATCTCATCCCTTTACAATGCAAACCCAACAAATCTCACTACAAATCACTCTTGAAGAAAATAAGCACACCCAAGATGTCTCTCAAAGAAAAAAAAAAGTAAAGCATCACAAGTAAAGATCTCTCAAAGATCAAATTTACAAGTCAAAGCACAAGAAACTCAAAATTGGTAGATAAAAGATATTCAATCAAGTGTCTAAGTGTGTCTTCAAGACTTCTACCAATCATAAATGAAAATAGTTGTTTCCAACTATTATGGTTCATTTAATGCATAATAGGTCAATAATAGTTTAAGAAAATAAGCTATAGATTTTCCCTTTAAGGCAACTGCATTTCCATAGCCAACACTGCATAACTCACTATCAACATGAGAGTTGGCTATCCTGAATTAGCAAAACATTCTATTTTCTTTTGAGCTAGCTACAATTCTCAAAGTTAACATAAGAACTTTAAATCTGAAATATTAAAATAACTTTGAAAATTTCAATCGTTAGGCATTAAGTGTTCCATCACAGTTGGTCGTAAAATTAAAGCTGACTTTGCATTCATTTCCCACATACTCCAAGTTGTAGGTTTGAACTTGAAACAAAAGAGCTAGTTGCAGATTCTATAGTTGACTTTTTGCATTTTTTTATAACCAAAGCCAGCTGTCGAAAAATTAAGCTAGCCCTTTGCACCATGTTCAACATTTTTGTTCTTTCAATGCTATCCAATTCCATTCACTTTTTCTATCTTTCAATGCATAAATTACACACTTAGGTAAACACATTATTAACTTGAGTATGTGTTTTGTAATCATTAAAATTATAGATACAACAAAAACCAAAGGAGTTTAGTAAATAGGAAAAGGGTAGACCTCTACTCTCTTCCTTTCTCCCTCTTCTTTTTATCTGTTTATTTAAAAATGAGTTTGATTTTGTGCCATTTTTGTGAATACTTTGTGCTTTGAAAGTATTTTGATGGGTAATGTAACACCCCATATACTTTAATGAATATATTAGAAATTAGAGTATTTTATTTTAACATTTTAGGGACTAAATTGATTAGAATTAGACTATGTGGACCTTATGTGAAATTTTGACATAGTTAGAGACTATCTAACTAAATTAGCCAAATTTTAATACATGTGGCAACATGACAACCAAGTGTCTTGTCTTGAATTAGGAAGGTTTTGTGGAGCACCTAAGCTTCTTCTAGAATATTTTACAAGAAAAAATAATAAAACCCATTGTTTGCCTTAAGCCTCTCAAACCCACCAGTTTCTCTGCATCTTTCTTCTTCTAGTCGATCCCTTGCATCTTTCTTTCTTCTTCCCACCAGGTGTTATGCTAAGGACATGTGAAGACGCACTCTCCAGTAAAGTTCTTTGCCATTTTTGCTGTTTTGTCTCAGTTTAGTGCTTTGATTTCCACGTAAATATAAGTTTTAGTTATGGGTTTAGGTTTAGAGTTTTGAGTAAATTATAGATTTACTATAATATACTAAAAATTAGTTTAAATTAGGGAAATTTGACTCCAAGTCTTTTGTTTAAGAGATTTTGGGTATTATACTTTTATTTAGAAATATTTGAATTTTTGGGTATATGTACAGTATAGAGTTAGAAGTGGGTTTCATTACTATGCTTGAAATTTGTGTGAATTTTATTATTAAATAACTAACAATTGTGGTATTGGTGTTGCCTTGCTTATTTTGTGGGAAGATTATTGGGAACTTGCATGAATGAACAATATGTTGACTCAAAGTACTCCAAGAGGGGGGTGAATTGGAGTTCCAAAAACTCTTCCCTTTTTCAACCACAAAAACGAGATTAAAGAGAGTAGAGAAGAAGAGCTTGCACAATGAATTTATAGAGGTTCGGTCCAACCACTTGGAGCCTAATCCTCTACCTTGGCTTCACTCACCAAGGATTTCCTCCACACTCTTCACTAAGAAAGACAAGGGTGGCTTAAAGGAGCCACTCAATCCTTTTACAACAAGATGAGAATTTCTCTCAAATCTCACCCCTTTACAATGTAAACCCCACAAATCCTCTCAATAGATCACTCTTGAAGGAATCAACACACCCCCAAGATCACTCACTAAAAGCACAAGAAGAGAATTACAAGCAATGGTCACTCAAAGATCTAAAACTCAAGTTAAAGCTCAAGTAGGTAGGTAAAGATATTCAATGCAATGTTCTCTAAACTTCTTCACATCTGTTACCAACCATATTTATAACCCCTTGCTCGAAAATAGCCGTTTCTAGCCGTTGGGGATCATTAAATGCTCTGCAGGACGCAAACCTCGAGCTGTAGAATTGTCAAGAGAGCCGGCTTAACTTTATAGAGCCGGCTTACACTTTCAGAGCCAGCTATCCGGGTTTGCAGCACATTCTGTTTTTCTCGAGAGCCGGCTGCAAAATTTGAGCCGGCTTTGCAACTCCGACTTTAAATACATTAAATAATCTTCAAATGACTCGACCGTTGCGCATTAAATGCACCTTCACAGCCGGCTTCAAAGCCAAAGCCGACTTTGCGTCTTTTCTCCGCGCGCGCCAAAGAACGGTCTTCAAATTTTTACCTGTAGAGCCGGCTACAACTTCTAGAGCTGGCTCTTTGCACTTCCATACACTAGAGCCGACTGCACTTTACCAGAGCTGGCTCTCTGTACATTGAATCCTTTTGGTCTATTTTTAGTGCCATCCAAGTTAACTTGCAATCTTTTAGCAACTTAACTACACACTTAAATAAACCAATTAGTCACTCAAATGTGTTTTGTAATTATCAAAATCATACGTACAACACAATATATGTATATATTCAATTAGAAATTTAGGTACTGTCTGTGTGGCTACTTGTACTCAAGTTTTTTTGATTTTTCATACCTTAGTTACATTGTTAAAATAAGAAAACAATTCTGAATTTTGTAGGTGGAATCATGAATTAGTATTAGGACTTTAAAATGAGTTGCTTTAAATTGCATTTGCTTAATTGGATGATTAAGAGCCATATTTTGTATGTGTTAACAATGAGGTTAAGCTATGTGAATTATGTGGAAATTTAAGTGGATTAATGGATGGAATTTTATTCCTACATTATTTTTGGATGCGTGTTGGAATTTCTTTGACATGTGCATGTGTTTGTGGTTATGGAGTAAGTGGACCTAAACTTAAAGCTTGAGGTATTTAGTGGACCCTCTGGGGTAATTAGTGGACTTCTGGGGTAATTAGTGGACCTCTGTGCAATAGGGTGAGTGCCATGATTAGTTCTAGTACAAGTGTTACTAGCACACATCAATGGACTCCATAACATTTTGTGATTTTTGTTTTATACATTATGCTTGTGACATCACATTTGTGAGCATATGGTTTATGATATGGATTTGATTCGAATGTCATCATATATTCCTTGACAAGTTTGATTGACTGTGAATTATCTCATGATATTAAATTATTATTTAAATACTAAGATTTATAATATTTTGTAGTTTGGTTTAAATTATCTATGTATAGGTCTAAGGGTTTTAGGACTCAAGTTTGTAACTTTAACTTAATACTTACTGAGCTTTTAGCTCATGATATTTCCCTTCATGTCAAATTTGTAGATTGAAGTAGTAGTCACAAGCTTAAGAGCTTTAGTATAGGTCTTGTATGCTCCTTACATGTAGAAGTTAGGACCTCAAAGCTTTTGATGTGAAGGCAAATTAATGTATTACCAAAATGATAATTCTGCTTTTATTATTTTGGAAAGTCTTTGTAAAGCATTTGCTTATGCATTTTTGTGTAAATTGTCTTCATGTATTTAATCTATAATCAATGAAAAATAGGCTTAGCCTAGTTTTTTTTATGACTTCGACTATTTTGATAATTTCTTAAGATTTTTTCCATTAAATTAGTTTTCCTTTACAGATAATTGATTTTTTTTTATGTAAAATTTTAAATTGATTTGAAAGCAAGTATTTTTCATAAGGAAACATTTTCTGTTACAAGTGTTTTTACTTTCACTACAATCCTTTTTCTTTAGATATTTTCTATTATTTTTTATCTTGTGCAGGACATTTCCTTACTTAATAAATCAAAAGGTTACCAAAAATGGGGTATTACAGTAAAAGTTTTAAGTTAAACAATGACAATTGATGTAATTTTTATAAAAATTTTGTTTACTTGACAAATACATTTTACTTAATTTATATCTTTTCCATTTGTGGATGAAATTTTTTCTTTTATCCCTATTTTGAAGCTCTTTTGTAATAGTTATTTTTTTTTTAGAATGTGGAAAATCAGAACATCCTAATATTAAAACATGTCAAGATGTCCAATCAAAATCACATGATAATGAGACATAATGTAGGCCCCATCTAAATCCCATTTATTATGCGATTGTGATCAATCGTCTTAACATTTTTAATGCCAGAACATCTTAATTTTCACCTTTCCATATTTTTTTACTCTATATATTTGTGAGAAAACATTTTTTTTATTTAATCTTAGAATTAATTTTGTTTTAAATTAAATTAATTAAGTTTGGTAGAACAATTTTTGTTTTACAAATTTTTATCATAGAGTGTTAAAAGATCTTTTAAACTTATTAAAATATCCATAAACTAATTATTTAATAATTATTTAATATCACATTTTTTAACCTATTTTACATCATAAGATTAGTGAGTATTAGCTTATATTGCAAAAAGTAGGTAGAAAAATCTCCTAAAATTATGTCATTTTAATAAAATATCAAGAAAAAAAATACTAGCATGACTCCATTTATGTTTCAAAAATTAGAATATTTTAATTATTTTTAATGAAACATTATTAAAACACATATTTTTCTGTTTAATTTTTTGCAATACAATTTGATACACACTTTTTCATTATGTTATTATCTATTTTTAATAATAACTTTTTCCTTCTTTTAAAAGACAAATACATCTCAACATTTCACAAGCAAGATTCTAATGAATGGATAGACAATGTTATGACAATCATCAATGGAGGGATAATGCTTGGTCATTTCTCTAAAATTGAGGGACTTTTGTGAATTTCTTAAAATATAAGGATGATAATAATGCATTTGGAAAGTTGGGAGATTTATTAGCATTAAGCCTTTTTCATAACTCTCTTACTTTCCTTTGGAAAAAAAAAATTAATAACAATTTAACCTAGGGGTGTGATCTTTGGTTTTTAATTTGAGGAGGAGGGTCCATTTAACCCTCTACGTTCAGTGATTATTTAAATGAACTCTTGCTTTTTCTTTAAATAAATCTCATTTGATACTTTTAAATTAAATTAAATTAGCCCTTTTACATTTCAATTGAAATAGATTAACCAAAATTTAACAAATGATGTAATCATATGTCAACATTTTGTTTTTTCCCCTTTCAATACTGGTTGAGATCTAATAAATCAAGCAGTCTTAAGTCTGTTTTTCTAATAATACAATATTTTAGTTATGAAATAGACAAAGCACTAAATAGCACCACTTTTTTCCTGCATATTTCTCAATCTTATAAGAAACATATCATCATAAAAAAATAGACTTAAGATTTTCAAATCATATATTACAAAAATGTAAGAAAAATGTAAGAAAGCTAATTTTGACTTTTACAAATATTGTAACTTTTGAAAATCAAAACTAACAATTTGTTTAAGGCATGTTTTAATACCGATAACTAAAAGTATAAAGTTGTTTAATAGTGTTAAAATGATTTTTTTCTTATTTCTCTAAACAATTATAATAATATGTTTTTAAAAAAATATATAACTAAATGATATTTTTTTTTCAAAGTTTAAAAATTTATAAAAATCAAAATAAAAAAAAAATCACAATCTTATTAAATGGAACCTTTCACCAACAAATTCTTGGCTTTGTCACATTAATTCATTAATTTATTGGTTAAAACCTCATTTTAGACCCTCAACTTTTATCTGAAGCCCACTTTTGGATTCTCAAATGAATAAATCCCTTTTTTAGTCCTTAATGTTTAATTTTTTTTACCTTTTTTTGTCCCTCTGTTAGTTTAGTGTTGTCATAGCACAATTTTCATTAACCAATTCCATACTATTGTTTGGAGCCCATTTATCAAGCTCAAAGAGGCTACGTAAATCTAAATTTTATAGATTCCATATTGCAATTATTCTAAATTTAGCTTTTTTTTTTCTCTTGATTTTCTTCCAAAATTTTCCTGGGTATTGTTTTCTTAAAGCTACTTTATATATGGTTATTATATCATAAATTGTTTCATTTTCATTTCCCACATCTATATTAAGATTTCCACTTACAATAGTATTTCTTTCCTCATTCGTTAAGCTAGAAAACCAATCATAAACTATCCCTTTAAAAGTGATTTTGATAAATCTATTGGATTATAAAGGAGTCAAATTTTTATTTAATAGGGCTATCTAGGTGGATTAAACCCAATCATTTATGGCTCAACCTATATCTGTAACACAATCTAAATCTAGCCAAAGACTATTGCTGTTAAGCATCTATTCTTTGACTCAAACTAGTGTCTCAAGTCTAGTTTAGAACACCTCGCAAAACACTTTTCCCTAATATATATATACAAAGCATCATGTCTAGTGTTGCACAATGTAATTAACAATATTAGTTAGTAAGTAGAATGATGGTACAATGATGCATTAGTACAAATGATTTCAAATATTAATTATAATTTGTTATGAACAATTAAAAGAGAAATAAATTTGCAATTTGTTAAGATTCATATAATGTTAGGCTCAATCTATGATTAAAGTTGCATGGAAGCATGTTGTTAGATCTCTTAACAAAAAGCATTTTTCTTTTTATGGATTATCCATGAAAAAAAGGTATTCAAAAATAATGAAAATATCTACTTACTATATGCAAGTAAACCACACACAAATAACTTAGAATTCTTATTTTAGATAATTTTATTTTGAAAATATCTTTATTTAGTGGTGGATCTTTATTTGGAGATTATTCTCTCATATTTACATAAAAAAAAATAAAGTTTCTTTGACTTACTCACATTACATAATTGTTATCATCTTTTCCACCATGAACAAGTGTAGTTTAATAGCATATTTATAACTGAAAAAACACCCAAAAAGAAACAACCCACATTACATCTATAGGTGCAAAGAAATTGCCACTCACGAATCCTCTGAATTTGAAAAAAAAAATTAGGCATTGCATAATATAAATTGGGTAAATATATTGATTGATTTTGAATTAAGTGTTGTTATAATTTGAGAGAAATAAAAACAACACGAAAGCAATAAGTTTTTTTGGTATTGAAATTGGTGTTGCTAATGTTGATTAACAAATAAAATAAAGAAACATTTAGGAATATGTCCTTCAATTGGATTGTAACAAAGGTTTAGCTTACGTTTCTCTAGTTACTTACTCCTACACCCAAAATAACTATCATTTTTTACTTATTCTTGAAATTAAGGATTTGGAACAATTCATGTAATTATTTATATTACCCCTAAAAAAAGTTAAAAGACAAAGGAAGAATTTTTATGATAGGATAATTTATATATATATAAAAAAAAAGATAATTATAGGATTAAAGTAGGAAAAAAAAATATTTGTCTATCCTAAAAAATGAAAAAATGACAACTAATTTGGAATAAACTCGAACTCAAATAATGATAGTTATTTTGAAAGAGAGGGAGTAACTATTGAGTTATGGGAGTTAGGTTTAGATGCAGCTTTTAAGTTTGGATTTTAAGGTTTACTTTCAAGTTTTGGGTTAACTATTAGGATATGGTGGTTATATTTAGATGTAGTTTTTATGTTTGGGTTTTAAGATACGCATTTTAGTTTGGACTTTAAGAATTGTTATTGGTAGTTTTAAGGTTACTTTAATGATCCTAATTTTATAATTATCTAAAAGACAAATATATGTGAGAGAAGTTCCCATTTTCCTGATCTCTTAAAATAGGAAAAAAAATCACTTTAAAACTTTGTGATGTCATTAAATTCTCATTAAAAATTGTTGAGTTCTTATGATAATTTTGATGACAACAAAACCATTGTAAAAAAGTCTAATGAGTTTGTGTTGGGGTGTAGAAAATTAGAAAATTAAAAAGCCTCCATTTGATGCAAAACTAACCTCTATATGTTGATTTAAGAATAAATCAAATTATAGTTGGAGTTTTGCCTCAAAGATTAGTTCATGTGAAAGTAGGCATCTCAAGCTTTCCAACAAGTATAAGAATGTCCAAAATGAAGTTTGAATGAGAAAGAAATGGATTCTCAAATCTAGATGAAAGAGCAAAAGGAACAATATGCTAAAAATTAGCCAAAGAGCTGGCTTAAATGTTTTGCTGTCAACTCCACTATTCCAGAATTCAAAACTACAGCTAAGTGCATGTGGGAAAGGAATGCAAAGCTAGCTTTGATGTAGCAACCATCTGAGATGGAACATTTAATGCCCAACGGTCAAAATTTTCAAAGATTTTTTTAATATTTCAAACTTAAGGTTCTTAACCTAACTTTGGGATTTGCAACCAACTCTAATAAAAAAAAAAAATCAGAATGTTCAACTCCTCAAGGATAGCTAACTCTAATATTGACAGCCAATTACTTATAGCCAACTCTAAAGATGTAACTGGCTTAACGATCAAATTCTACAACATCTTTTCTTGCATCTCAATTGATCTACAATGCATTAAATGGACTTCAACAACTATAAATGATTAGTTTCAATCTTGGCTCTATAAATATGATTGGTAAACATATTGGTGAGCCTCTAGATACATATTAGAAGATAAGAAACAAGAGTTGAGTTTAGATCTGTAAATCTTTTTAAGAGTTTGAGCTTACACTTACAAATTAGATTTTTGAGAGATCATATCCTTTATAATCTTTCATTCTACCGTTTCTTTGTGATATTGGGAGTGAGTGAAGCTCCAAGAAGATATATTTGAAGGTGAGTGAAGCCTTTAAGAAAGAAACCAATTGAGGTTTATTGGGTTCTTTGTAAAAGAGAGTGTTTGAGTGAAAAAACATATTGTAAATGGATTGGGTAACTCTTTTAAGCTACTCTTGAGCACTAGTGGAGAGTGTGGAGAAAATCTTTGGTGAGTGAAGCCAAGCTAGAGGATTAGGTGCCAAGTGGTTGGGCTCAACTTCTATAAAATCAATTGTGTAAGCACTTTTTCTTCACTCTTTTTGTTTCTCATCAAGTGGCTACTAAAAAGAGACAAATTTGAAAACTCCAACTCATCCCCCTTTTGAAGTATTTAAGCCAACAAAAAAGACTAAAATATCTCATTTTAAAAAAATAATTAAACTATTTTTAGTTTTTCTTATGATATATTATTGAAGTTGTGATGCCAAAATTCCACATCCTATGATTGGTGTATAATTTTTATGACTAATAATTATTAACAATTTGAGCCCTGAGTTTTTAAGAGCCTATGAACTTTGGCTCAAAGAACTATTAAGCCAGAGGTAAGTTTCGGCCCATGTCATTTCAAAAACAACTTAGTTTTAAGGTAATTCTAAATCCCATATCAAGATGGAGGTGTGCAAGTGTAATTGATATATAATTGTCATAATCAACCACTACTAACAACTTAAACTTTTGCAAGTCTATGAACTTAGATCCAAATAATTGTTAGGCCAATGGCAGGCTTCAATCTAAGTCATTTTTCAATCTAGTTTAACGGTAATTTTATTCTTAATTTTTAGGAGACAAGATTGATAAATAACTAATATATATACATAGGGATCCATTTTCACACAAATTTTACACATTACACTTACACAAAATCTCAACCATTTATCTCTCTAATTTTAATAGTTGAGATTTATTCACATTTATTAAAAATAATTATTTTTTTATCTAAAAAGTCATAATAAATTTTAACCATTGAAAATGGAGAGATGAATTATCAAGATTTTGTGTAAGCATAATGTGTAAGATTTATGTGTAAATGGATTCATCTAATATATATCCATTGTAAAAGTGCATATCAATCCTACTTTCAAAATAAGTTAGAGTCTCAACCTTAAGTGATGTCATTTTATTTAAATAAAATTCAATTCAAAATTTAAAAATTCATCTTATTAAATAATAATATTATATTTGAAAATTGATTATATTAAAATATATAATCAGTTTAAAAATCTAAATATCAACTTTTAATATAGTGGATTTTTGAATTTTAAATTGATATTTTGATTTCAAAATATAAGTTGAGACTCTAATTTTTTTTAAGAATCAAGATTGATACACATTATTTTCATATATATATATATAGAGGTTAGTATTTATCTACCTTCACTTTTAAAAATTAAGAAAAAAATCACTATAAAACTATATCATTTTAGTAAATTATAACAAAAAAAGAGATAAAAAATAGTATAATTTATGCTTTAAAAATAAAGTAGTATTCTAGTATTTTCTTAATGAAGTTTATTAAAATAGTATAATTTTAAAATAATTGTCCTTCTAATTTTACAAATGGATACTTTTTCTTTTAATGTAACTAATATATATGTATATATAAATTATATGTGATTGAAGCCTAAATCTATTATATAACTGACCAAAGCTAACATAGCTTTTGATCACAACACAATACAATGCAACTAAATCCACCACCATGACATGAGGTAACGCATCACATCAATT
Source organism: Rubroshorea leprosula (assembly GCA_020521535.1). Lineage (NCBI taxonomy): Eukaryota > Viridiplantae > Streptophyta > Magnoliopsida > Malvales > Dipterocarpaceae > Rubroshorea > Rubroshorea leprosula. The sequence goes on along the minus strand of BPVZ01000067.1, from coordinate 1,169,058 downwards.
TCATTTTATTTGGTATTTACAAGTATAATGTCCTCGTATTAATATTAATTTTTGTGCACCTTAATACTAATTTTTTTATAAATAGTTTTAAGTCTAAACTTCCATTGCACCCACTTCCACACGATTCATTTAAAAAAATTAAAAATGTTAATTTTAAAATTAAAATTTTAGATTTAATTTAGAAGACAAAAATTACTTACCAATGAATTTAATCTTGGGATTATCACATTGATCTCATATACATCTTAGTTTGTCTCTACACTGGTAATAAATGTGTTTATTAATTAAATTTTCTAAAATTCAGGAGCTTGGATTTCTGAAACTACATTATACATTTGAAACCCAGAAGTCTTGCCCTCCCAACCATTGTTTTGAAAATTGGACCGGATTGGCTGATTGAACTAGTCA
>BPVZ01000067.1:1138932-1158148 GCA_020521535.1 Rubroshorea leprosula | reverse complement strand
TTAAGTAAATGTATTTATTTACCTTAATTCATAATAATTACAAAAAATTATCTTAAAATTACATAATTAATGTCAATAAATTTTTATTAAAAAAATTAAATATTTTATTTTAATAGCATGAATTAAATTATATTTTATTTTTTATAATATTTTATTAAAATTAGGTAATTTTAAAAAATTACATATCAATGTCAACTCTTAAAAAAATAAAATTTTAACCTTAAATTATATCATTTTATTTAATTAAAATTTAATTTAAAATATAAAAACTTATATTATTAAATATTAATATTTATATTTAAAAACTAATTGAATTTTTAAATTTTAAATTGAGATATCAATTTGTAAATATAGTTGGGACTTTATTTTTTTAAAAATTATAATTGATATACACTAATTTTATTTTAAAATATTTTTTTAATTTTTTAAAAATAAAATTGATAAATATTAACTCCAATATATTATTTAGTAATACTTCTTGGAAACCATGTTTTACCCCTAAAATTTAGTAATATTGACTAATACATTAAGTACTCTATTTTATAATTTAAATTATACCAAATTATTTTATAGCCCGAATGCACAAGAAAACCTCAATAACAAAGATCCAAGCCTCATTTAATTATAATAATATTACACAGTTCAATGCAATCTAATTATATAACGTTTTTTTTTTTTCCAACAACGGTACACGACTGGTATGAAAATTCAGTAGGGACCAAAGGACAAAAATCAACATTTAGCCCATCTTCTTGTAACATGACATTTTTAGCTCTTTATTTTTAGGTTTTAGTTCTTCACCTTATAAAGTTGATAGGTTTTAATCCATCACTTTATATTATGATATTTTTAACCTCTCACTTACACGAATAGAAGAAAATAATCCTACCTAATATTAGGTTATAACATTTTGTTAGCTTTGTTAATTGACTATTAACATCCGTTAGATAACTGTTAACATCCATTAGGTAACTGTTAACATCCGTTAGCATTCCGTTATAAAAAATATAAAATTTAATTTTAATTTTATTTGTTAGTTCTATTAACAAAATGCTAATAGATACTAACAGTTAGTTAACAGAACTAACAAATTAGCGAACAAAACTAAAAGAACATTATAATGTAATGTTAAGTGAGGGTTATTTTCCTTAATTCATATAGATAATGAGCTAAAAGTATTATAGTATAAGGTGAGGGGTAAACCTATTAATTTTGTAAAGTGAGTGGTTAAAACCTACTAACTTTGTAAGGTGAAGGTTAAAACCTATCAACTTTGTAAATTAAAGAGCTAAAAGTATTATATTATAAGATTAGGTACTAAAACCTATCAATTTTGTAAGGTGAGGGCTAAAGTTGGTTTTAGCCGACCAATGGTGCTAGTAGATGTCCCTAGAAAGACGAATATGCTCATGCCCTTTTCGCACCAAATGATGCTGCAGAATAATGCAATTTGTAGTTGCACCTTGCAAAGGGAAGCATCAAAAAGAACCATGTAATAAGGAAAAATTCTGTGGTAATATACCATATGCATGTCTATTTTAATGGAATCCCCACTTGAATGACTGAATTCGTTCTCCATTCTATAGGTATCAATACTTCTCTCTCCGGTCTATATAGCGCTCAGCTGCCTCGTATATTGCAATTCTCCTTCGAACAAACACCACACCCATTTAAGGATCCGCCATGAATTCCTCAGAAACCAGTATTTTGGCTGTTGTTTTTGATTTGGACGGAACCCTCTTGGATACAGGTCTCCAAAAGGAACTTCAGCTAATTTTGGGTTTTCATATACTTCTATTTTTACTAATGTTAAGCTTATTTTATTTTATTTTATTTTAATTTTTTTTTTGCGGCAATTTGTTCAGAGAGGGTTACAAGGGGAGTTCTGAAGGAATTTTTGGCGAAGTATGGGAAAGAATTAGACAAGGAGAGGGAAGACAACAAGAGGGTGGGGCTTACACAAAGTGAATCAGCCGCAGCCATTGTCAGGGACTATTGTCTCCCACTGTCACCTGATGAATATATGATGGAAATAATGCCCATGTACAGAGAATCGTAAGTTTCTCTTTTTCCCTAAGTGGGTTTTGATTTTCTTGCAACTGTTACATATGGGGTGTGTGTCTTTATGGGTGCTTATAGCTGTATTTATTTACTCATGTAATTTTATGGATGCCTGAATTTATGAGTTAGTTCGTGCATTTTATCCAATGTTCTCCGTTGCATTTGTTTTTTGTTGTTGAATTTGCGCAGTTTCACTTCCTGAGTGAAATCCTGCTCTTTCTAAATCCTTTATGATAGTTAAGACTCTTAAGAGTCAAGATTATCCCTATTAATTAATTCAAGCAACATTAGCCTGGCATTGCATATCTTTGGTTTGCCCCTTAACTTTTTCTGTGATAACAGATTATGACCACAAGTTGATAGAAAGTCCTGTATGACCTCTCCCATTTCATGCATTGACAAAATAGTTTTAGAATCTTGAATATAAGATGTTACTTAATTATGTTGCAACAGCTTAACATGAATCTTCTATTTTATTGAATTTAGTTAAAAGAGGTCCAAAAATGAATATGCACATAACTAATTTTGTATTAAAAAAATATGTGGAGAATAATAAGTAATTAGAAGAAAATGGTAGATTAATGGCTAAAGGTGCCTGACAGTAGTTATCTAAAGTATTGAGTGTGTTGTTGATTAAGCAGGGAACATAAGATACGGTTTGCATACATTTCCAGAAAACTATTCTATATAGCATACATGTTTTATCATAATCATAGAAAAAAAAAATAATAAAAATAAAAATAAAAAACCAAGGAACACGTCTTGGGCTGGATTGACTACAACCAACAAATAAACATGGAAGAATCCGCATGGCTACCTGTTTTTCACAGTTCTCATAACTATTAGCTATCATAGCCAAAACATTCTTAATTGTTTCATACTTTTCTCAATGTCTGTTTTAGGTGGGCTCATGCCAAAGCCCTCCCCGGTGCTAATCGCCTTATCAAACATCTCCATAAACATGGAGTACCGCTTGCTCTTGCTTCAAATTCCTTCCGAGAAAACATAGAAGCAAAAATCTCTTACCAGCAAGGTAGTCTTTTCTTTACCTGCCTGATTAGGAAGTCAACTTAAAATATGCTTTTCTTTTCTTGAACTGTAGTTTTCTTTTTCCCCTTCCTTTCCATGTTTTGGGGGTGGAGGGAGATAGTGCGGTCTGGTATTTCTGTACCTCAAGGGTTACATGGGAGTCCATTCTGCAGTGAAGTCTATAACACTAGGTCACTTGAACAAGATAAAAGCCTATTAAAAATATGAAAGCTTATGCTAATAGGTGAGAGCTTAAAATTAATTTTAATCCCTAATATCTTCTTAACACAGCGGAACAAAGTCTATCAGCCATGTGTATTTCATCCTCGTTGGTTTGCATTTTTTTTCTTATTTTGTTCCTCCTCATACCTTCTGGTTTTGTCTTCTTTTGCTCATATTTTTTTTTGAGTATTTTGCTTCTCATGGATGATATGTGGTTTCACTGAATTTTTTTCTTTTTTTAATTATCCCTTCTACTCTTATTCATTTAAATAAATGCATTGTGCAGGTTGGAAGGAATACTTTTCTGTGATCCTTGGGAGTGACCAGGTCAAATCAGGGAAGCCTTCTCCTGACATGTAAGTTTTTCATGGTTATGCTTTTCCTGTAAAATCTCAAGGCTGCTTACTGGTTGTATTGACATGGAAGCTTTTGCTTTCTAGCACATCCTGGTGAACTGGTGCAAGAAATCTTTTGAGGGAACTTTAATGTGGTTCTCATCATTTTGACAGATATTCTTTATTTAAAAAGAAATAGGTGGAAAAATACCAAAAGAATTGTCTGCTCTCTAGTGCTAGTTAAACTTCTGTTTCATCTGTTTTTAGTTGCAATTAACACAGACTAAGCCTGAATTCTTTGAGAATTTCTCTTCCTCCTGAACTGACAGGTAATATAACTTTGCAAATTGTTTACAGATATACTGAGGCTGCAAAGAGAATGGGTGTAGATGTAGCCTGCTGTCTGGTGATTGAAGATTCCTCGTAAGTTTCCCAAGTCTATAGACCAAGAAAATGAAATTACAAAACTTGGTGTATTGTGGAAATATTTACAAATACTCTACAAATAAGGTCCAGAATTCTAAGTAAAATATCCTACTGTGATTCTTTGAACTAGAAACCTTTCTGATGATGATTTCTGATTAATTTTTTAGTTTTAAAAGGTGATGCTTGGAATGTTTTTTTCACTTATATTGTTGGATATGGCTTCGATATATTTACAAATAATTTCTCCTAAAGTTGTAATTAAGAGGAGTTTCAAAGGGCTTACATGTGAGGGAGTTCAGAACTTAAGAATAACAATAATTTCCCCAGAGAATTTTCCTTTATAAGCATAAACTAACTGTTAAGCCATTTTGAGTTATCAACAAAACCTGACGTAGGCCTGACTCACAAAAGACACTAACTAGTGAGTGACTACTTTCCACAGATATTTCAATTTTAGCTTGCTTTTTGAGATTGAAACTGAGGGTAAAATGCTATCCAAAATAATATTGGAGTAAATTACACTATTTAAGTATGATGGTTGAGGAAGTTCTCTAGGGCATTTAAATATAAGCAGTTGTGGATTTTAATAACAGAACCTTCCTATACAGATTTATGGCTTTGCAGAGACTTTTTTCTTTCTTTGGCCTTGCAGAGACAGGTTTATACATCATAGTTGCAGGCTGCATGTAGGAACCTATGCTGTGTCATTAAGTGTTCTCTTGCAAACACTTATACTGGTTTTCCTCTTAGATAGGCATCATATGCTTTTCCATTTTCACATTGCCATTTTCCAATGTTACCTTACCAAAGTTTTTCTTTACCTCTTGCAGTACTGTATTCATTATTTTATTTGGTAATTGCATTAATTATGCCAGTTACTGAAATTATTTTTATTTATCATCTAAAAAAGGGTTGGTGTGAGAGCTGCCAAGGATGCCAAAATGAAAGTTGTGGCCATTCCATCACGAGGTGAAGCTGATTGTTCAACAATAGCAGATACCATTCTTCATTCATTGCTAGAATTCAGACCTGAGCTCTGGGGCCTGCCACAATTTCAAGACTGTATGCATCTCTTTTTAGTTTTCAGTAATGGTGTTTGCCTTCAGAAAAAGTAATTAAGTTGGCTATAGGTGCTTCACTCTTCACGTTTGAATGATCTATCATAAACATTGAATGCAGGGATAGATAATGCTTTGCCAATTGAACCAATATATATAAGCAGTGTCTACAGAGATGGATCTATATCTGAAGTTGAAGGTTGGTGATAAGGCACATAATTTTTTAGTTGTGTTAGTTTGAGGGTTTACTTCAATGCAAATTGATTTGGGTTACTGATTTTCTGTAAGAGATTTGTGGCTATAAATATTAGTATTACATCTAAATTGTTGATATGTAATAATAGAGGATGACAAATCTGCTCTTCGTGATCAAATCGTGGGAGTATATTTTGGTTGGACCAAAGTTGACATGCATCAGGTCTTAAAGGTAGTTGTTAGCATTGGACAGAATCATTGTTGCAGGACTGCCAAAAGGAAAATGGTAAGCTATCAACACCAAAAATGCCTACTGCATAATGCAGAAATGCTCTTTTCAATCTGGACTGAAAAACTAAAAATCAGTCCGCACTGGAAAGAACACTTCTCTTTTGAATGACCTGAATTTTTTCATTCCATGATTATTTTGTCCATGTCATTTGTTATTATTGTTATTTTTTTGATTATTTTGTCCATGTCATTTATTGAATGGCTTGTATCCTTGATATTAATAGATTGTTCATATGTTATCCTCTTTATTGCAGCAAATGTGTTTAGTAGATGGGAAGAACCTCATGGCAAATCTACAATTGGAACTAGTGCTTGTTGGTTACATCCAGGAACTAAACAGCAAGGTAATGAATAAAAAGGACATTGTTTTTAACATCTCAAAGTTGGAAAACAATATTAATTTTTTTCTTGATTTGTAGTAGAATAAATAGTAAGAGCATGAAAATAATGTCCATTGCTTACATCTAATCATGTGTAATTTGACAAATTAATGTGTAACATGCAGGGACCTAGAATTACAGATATGGAAATTTTTGAGGAAGTAAAGTCCATTGCAAGAAGATCACTGGATTCACCCATGTTTATTCATCATTCTTCCATCCTCTCTGCAGCCAATATGGTGAAGTAAATTGCCTCAAATGAGGAAGAATCTGGAACATTTCATATAAGCTTTTCAGGTCTTTTGATATTCTATAAGTTGTACCCTTTATCTATATCTTTGCAAATGAAATAAATTTTGTCAATGTGGCCATGGCAAGTTGATACAAGGTGAAACGGGTAAATTTACCCCTTTACTTTTTCTAGAAATAAATCTCTCTTCATACTTTCAGGAAGTTTAATGAAATTAACTTTCTTACATTTTAGTTGAAATTTAACAGAAGTAATCATCATTATTCCGTCTTTTCCCTTCAATACAAGTTGAGATCTTGCTGAGTTGGCAAACATTTGGCGCGTCAAAATTTAGTTCATGCCAAAACTCAGCCCCTAATCTTCCAAAGTTTATAGTGAGTGCTTGTTGAAAAAGGCTATACATGGCTTAAGATTGGCCCCTAGAGCCTGGTACAGCAAAACAGGTGATCATTTGTTGGGTCTGGGATTTGAAAGAAGTATCAATGAGCCAACCATATAGGTGAAAAAGGGAAGTAGAGATCAAATGATTGTTTCAATCCAATGGGGGATCTCTTAGCGACAGGTAGTACCTTAATGCTAGTCAATAAGTTTGAAGCTGAGATGAATGCCTTTGAAATGAATTATCTCTGCAAAATGTCAAATTTCTTGGGAATGGAAGTTTATGGAGCAAGCTGGGGCATATTCAATGTCAAACAGCAAACCAGTTAGCACTTCACTTGTTGTTGGTGAAAATTTCAGAACAGATGATGGTGCAGCAAAAATGGATGCTGGTATGTTTAGGAGTATGAATGATTGTCTATTATGCTTATCTGCTTCTAGACCAGACATTATGCATACTATTAGCCTTCTATCAAGATTCATGCAGTCTCTTAGTGAGATTCATCTAAGGGGTGTCAAAAAGGTGCTTAGATATGTTAATGTTAACAGCACAATTGATCTTGGTGTGTTTTATACCAAGCAGTGCTAGCGGCAGTCAAGTGCAGCTAACTAGCACGCAGCCAGTTATTGGAGCAATTTAAAAATAAAAAATAAAAACTGGCCAATCACTAGCCGAGCTATACTTGACACCAAAACAAACTCAGACAAGTTACTTGGATTTACAGATAATAAGATAATATGAAAAGGACTTTTGGAAGTTTTACCATTGGTTCAAGTGTTGTCAGCTGGTACTATACAAAGCAAGAACCGCTCAATCAACTGCTGAAGCAAAATACATTACAGCACCTGCTTGCTTGAATCGTTTGGTTAAGGAAAATGCTTAGTGAATTTGGATAATATTCAAACCAAACCTACTAAGATAATCTTTGAGCCTTCAAATTGTTGACTGATTACCTTTCCTTTTCTCTAAAATGGCAGACTTTGAATGTCTGATAACTGTTTTTGCTAGAGGAATTGATTAAAATTTGAACATTTGATCTTGCATCTTGTCCTTGCTATGAAGCAAGGATGTGTTACATAGGAATTAGGTGTTAAATATGTTGGTTGATCTCTTTAATAGTTAATGTTGAGAAAAATGATGTCTTCTACTAAATAATGCACTGTACATCATTTTATCTTTTATTAGGAACGTGAACTTACGAAGAATCAGTATCAAATATTAAGAGAAGATATCAAACTTTATAATGGAAATTTTGACAAATCAGTAGGTTCTGCAATCTACACCGCTATGCAGTACTTAATTCAAAACAGTCAAATCAACAGTTACATATTCAGAATTTCTAACATCAATAGAAAGGCTAAAGCCCCTATCTTCTTCTCTATAAAGCCACTCATCTATCTTCGCTTTCCATAACCCACGATAATGCTTTCTGTCCCGCACTCCTGCACACCCACTAAAACTGCCAAACAGAAAATAACAGGAAATCAGACAAGAAAACAAAGTATTTGAAAATGCCTTTCAAACAGATTGCGTACCTCTTAAATCAAGATGATCCAAAAGGAAACAATGCAAACGAAGAAGAACCATCACCACTACCATTTGCACGAGCTTTTTTCTTCAGCTTTGGTTTCAGTTTCAGCTGTGCAGAGAGCTGGGCGCCCTGGAGAGAGGAGGAGCACTCTTTGGATGAGTTCAGGGGTTTGATGAAGGCAGCATAGCTTTCTTGCTGGTTGAGATTGTTGGTGTCTGCCATCATGACCTGCAGAGCCCTTGGCTTCCTTTTTGATGTTGGTTGTGGTGCAGAGAGATCGGTCATTTGGAGAGAAGAGGAGATCTCTTTGGGTGAGTTCAGAGTTTTGATGGAGGTGACACAGCATTCATGCCAGTTGAGATCGTTGAGATCTGCGATTATATCCTCAAATGTAATAGAAGCGCTGGATGAGATGCTGGATTGCAGCGTGGAGCGTGAAGGGTCAATGAGATCCAATGTTTCCACAGCATCAATCAACACTTTCTACCCAAATTCAAGGGGAAAACAGAGAGACTTACGTTAGAATTTGTTTGGTCGAGTGACAAAAATGGGGAAAATGAGAGAATCACTAGTCAGAGAGAGATAGAAGGGGAATGGAGGGAAATCAGATCCGTGACTACAATCCTTAGCTTTCTCGGTAACCAAACAGACTTTCAAGCGGTCAACAGATCTCATAAAGCTAAAATACTAGAAATTAAACCTCTAAAAGGATGAATTTCAATGAACTGACAAAAATAAAAGTCCAGCATGCAGCTACTTTCTACATAGCTACTTTCTACATCCTGGAAAAGGAGTCTGTGAAAATATAGATAATAATATGGTTTAAAAAGGAAAATATAGACATTTTTCCTGCATTTTCTCAACAACCAAACAGAGCTCCAACATCTGCACCTAACAGGTAGTTACTTCAATTCCTTTTCCCATGTCATACTTGAGTTGTTGTTTTGAAACAAACACGATTAAAAATTGCCAATTCATTTTTGCTCTCATTTTCTAAGCAACCAAACAAGAGAGATTACCACCACAAAAAATTTTCATGAAACCAGGCATTCATATCGAAAACAATCCGCAAGAAAGCGAGAGAAATTTCCATCAAATTTGACAAAAATAAAACTCCAGCGTGCAACTACTTTTCTACATCATGTAAACTGAGGCCATGGAGTACGGACATATATAGCAGCATTTTTCCTCCATTTTCTAAGTAGCCAAACAAAGGTCGAAGATCTGAGCGTAACAAGGTAGTTATTCAAAATTCAAATTAAGTGGAATACTTGTATTCCTATTTTCATATTTGACCATTCCAATTTTCCTCTCATTTTCTAAGCAACCAAACAAGAGAGAAAAGTGAGATCACCTTTCCACCACTGAAAATTTTCCTGAAACCGTGCATCGAGATCACCTATGTACAAAATCAATCAAATAGAAATTCAATTAGAAAAATGATGAGCTAACTGAGGAATGACAATGGAAAAGGAAACGCGGAAAGAACCTGATTGAGGAATTTGATGTTGAGATGGTCTTGCTTCTTCGTGAGGACGAAATCAAGATAGTCTTCCAGAGAAATCTTCTTTGCAGAAATCTTCCACTGCGAATGAGACTCCATTTTTCGTACAGTCCGTAGCGTGCGTTTTGTGTGGGTATTTATAGAGAACCGTCTCGTTCAGTCGCGCCAAAGCCAATCTGTCACTGTTTTTCATTCTCTTATTTTACTAAGGATTTTTTTTAGGTCAGTTATTTATAATTTTTTTTCAATTGCTATAAAAAAAAATCAAGTTAATTTTAATTTCATAACTGTCAAATTAAAATTATACACTTGTTTATTTATTTCTTTTTTATATCTAATGATAGATTATATAAGAATAAATAATTCAAATTATATAAGAATAAACAACCCTTTCTTTTTTTTTCAAACTTCTTCTTACTCATTTAAAATTTAAATATGAGATCTTTAATTTGAAATTGTTAAACCAATCCCTTAGAGGCACCGTGCACTTATTACTAGTGTTGAAAATAGAATTAATTTGTATATTTTTTTATACAAATTAATGAATAAAAAATACACTTAATACATCATTAACCTTTGTTATTAAAGCATATGTTAAATAAACCATTTTATTATCTTTTATAAGAAATAGGGATTTTATTAAAATAATGAAATCGATATTACATATGAATCTGTATATTGAAGCCTACAGCTAAAGTAGAAGCATATCTTATGGCACTAGATACAAAAAATAAATAAATAAATCATGTCCATGATGGATATTATTAGACAATTAAATGTAAAGAGTCATCTTTACTTGCAAATTACAATAACAATCAATGTAGGAGCATAAGCAAAGCTACTAATGTAAAAAGAAAATATCTATAAGCATGCTAAACTGCTAGGTATTCTCAACTATTAGGCCAACTTCTTGGGGAGAATAGGTAGTTCAACAAACAACAATCCCCACCCACTGAATGCCATGTCAAAGAGGAAATGCCCTAGTTTAGAAGGAAGTTGGAGTCTCTTCCATGAATCATTGAAAGCCATGCCTAAAATCCAAAAGGTTGACAAAGACTCGAACTCTCTTAGTCCAACATGGGTTAGAGTTTGGTCCACAAATTCTCTAAGAACTTAAATGCCACTTTAAATTTGTATTGTCCTTAACTTTGAACAAATTCAAACTTGGATTAATTAATTAAACTAAATTAATCCACTTTATCAAGTTAATTCTTGGAACTTGATGCCAACAACGTAAGTAGGTTGGTGGTTATCTCTTTTCGTTGAAAATATGAAGTCTTGAGTTTGAATCGCATGGCATACAGATGGGATGAGATAAGAAATGAAAAATAATTGCCTCCCATTGTGCAATCAAGATAAAAAAAAAAAAAAAATCTTAGAACTTGATTAATTTATTTTTCTTGTAAAAATAAAATTTTCAAATAAATTAATCTATTTATATAATCTTGGATTTATAGAAATCATAATCTCCATAACACACTAAATGTGGAATCCCCAATTTCTATCATGATGGCAATTAGCAATACCTGTAGGCTAAGAGTAGTATCTAGCAATAAATCATGATCACCAAAAGTGATAAAAATATAGATGGCTTTGACTAACCTTCCTTTGACCAATGCATTTGTGTAATTTAATTCCTTTGTCATCAATATTTCAATCAAGTAAAATGCATTCTATGTGTCATTATCCTTAAAGCTTGATATCCCTTTTTTTTTTTTGCATGCTCAAGATAGATATACTTTTGGAATGAAACTTTTCATTCTTGTCATGACCATGACTTGCAAGTAATCCCATCTCTATAAAGGGCTAAAGTTATTTTTTCTCTTGAACTTAGGAGAGTTGAATAATTTTTTAACTCTCCATCCTTGTTTAACTTTCCATTAGTCTCATGTGATTCGTGATTTATCCATAATAGTAACATTCATAACCTTCATAATGGTTGTTTTTAACAATATCAAAGTACATAAGTTTTTATATAAAATAGTGAAAATCTCAAGTTTAAGGATCACTTATACTCGCATTATAGTCGAAAAACTACAAATGACCAATGTAATAGTGTTCTTATGGCGAATCAGTCTGTTACACATAAGGTTGTAAAAAACGTTAGGAGATGGTAGGCGGTTGCCCATAGCCTAGCACCTAGAGTGCCTAGGTGGTTTTTTTTTAAATAAATTTTTTATATAATAATAAAAAAAAATAAGGAAAAAAAGTGAGATAAATTTTAAAATTAAAAAAAAAAAAGAGAAAAATTAAACTTTTTTCTATAATTCTATTCATTATCATTATAAATTTACTTACCTTAATTATTTCATTATGCAGGCTCTAGGTGTGGACGAAACAAGTTGGCACTTGCACTTAGTAGTTGGTACAAATAAATGTAAATTTGGAGGCAAAAAGTTCTACTTCTTGCATATGTAAAGCATGTAAAATTGTGTTACATTTATGTTACTGTTAATATAATTTGGCACTTTCATTAAGTGAATAGAAACTCTGGAAAGCAAGCATAAAATGACATATTAAATGCAATTGTGCTAATAATGTATGGTTTGACAGTGATGCAATCATGCAGATCTTAGGAGGAAACTTGCAACTACTATGGAATGATGTGTTTTCATATCCAAGCTCAGAAAGGATGTATTTTAGAAAGTAAACCATCCTAAATTAAAGCAAAGATAGATTACAGAGAGATGTTTAAGAATTGTCAGAAAATTAATAGACTCAAATTTATGAACTAGATGAGCTTAGATTTGGTAAGGGGGCACTTGAGTTTAGGTGGATATCCTATGGTCAAAACATTATTCTCTATTTTTGTACAAAGTATTATGATGTACAATGTAATAATGGGGTTTTAAGCTTTAATTTGACAAGAAAACCTATTGGCTACAATAATAAATAAGTAATGGATACTGTCTATAAACCTACATATATATCCAACATCTGAATCAACATAAATGATATATTAATGCCGGCAACATCGAATGGGTATTCCCAAACCACTTGCTCCCCATCTTGCTTGAATAATAACCTATGAAATGATGCCTTCATTTTGTATTATTAACCAATTAGTATTAAGTTAAATTTCTTGACAAAATCTCGAAACCAAACATAAGAGTAAAAAAGAACAGAAAACAGACCAGATAACTTCTGTCAAAAAAACAGCAAGTTCTCCAAAGAAATAAAATCACAACCCCTAAGGATATAAGTTCACTCTTAGACAAATGCCTTTCATATCTAAATGTCAAGGACACAATCATAATCTTTCAAATGATTCATGGTATCAAGTCCCTCAATCTTTAGATAAAATTATCTATTTATTTATTTCTCTGATATTGAAGAATTAAAACTGATACCAGTTGTATTTGGGAGTTTTGGAATATTATTCTATTACTTATATGTTCTACAACATATGCAGAACAACAAATTATTAATAATTGGTTTTGAACTATCAAAGGCACTTTATATCATGATTTCCCTGTATAAGAAAGTTTCAGAGTGGATCAATCTCAATTACAATATTACATATAGGAATTAATAAAGATTTTTGGAATTACAAGATGAATGCAATTTTATAATCTCCATGTTTTCTAGTGCAGTTTTCACACAATGCTAGAGAAGGAACTTTTAATTATTATAATCAGAAGAATTCTAAGAAAATAAGCATTAGAATCTATAAAAGTAGAACACTTCCACTTTGTCAAAAAAAGCGTGTCCTTTTGGTAATGGGGCCTTCTTTTATGAAGGTAAGCAGAAAGCTAAAGCATTAAGAAGGAAAACATGAACGAGAGGAAAAGATGAAAATTTAGAGTTTTAAATGAAAGTGTGGTGCCTAAAGTCAGTTGATGGATTAGGACCCTGCCAGCCCATTGATTTCCACTACTCTGAGATCAAGCCTTTCATAGAAATGTTAGGAAAGGCAACATCCCACGATGCTTTCAGTTTCAGAGCTTACTATCAAAGATGATTTGAGTGATCAATAGACCTAACATTTAACATAACCTAAAAAAAATTGAAATTTTGAAAAGAATTGTGAACAAGGAAAATGACTAAAATCTAAAATTTATAATCGTGTTCTTCAGACATAACGTGAAAACCCAGGTTAGAGGAGACAAAGTTTAAGAGAAATAATACATATCACAAGAATGAAAAAAGTACCTGATGATCAGGGCGAGTGCCATCAAAAGGTACTTGTAGTCGTTCCTGAAGCCTTTGAAGTCTTTCTTCCTAATAAGTCTTTACCTCTGAGACTCTAGAAGACTGGCAAAATCCACACTCCACAGATGATTACATTTGCCTGCATCTCTTCACTAGTAGGAAGCACCACAAAGCACAAATTTATTTTCCAATTTGTAGTTAGAAACCAATAAAGTTTCAGTTTGCAAAATGGGTTGCCCATGGTTTGGAAGAAAAGCCTAATTGTCCAGTGGCTCTAGCCTTAAACAATACCATCCTCTTGTAACAAGATGAGAGTCAAAACTCAAAAAAACAAAACAAAACAAAAACAAAGCTGCACTGCACTGCCAAACTCAAATCCAAAATCCAAATCCATGAAGTCATAAACAGTAAAAGAACTAAAAATCTTAAATCCAAATGCAAAAAACAAAATCATAGTTGAAACTTGAAACATAATTGCATTCTTGCACTATTGTGCTAAATTAAAATTAAAATCCAAAAACATATAGTTGCTACACAATACTTCTGTCTACTATGCTAAACTAAAATCCAAAACATACACAAAAACAGAACTAAAATCCAATTGCAATTATTCATCATCAGACCAAGGTTTTGCATCATCTCCTTGAAATTGGAGCACCCTATCTTCATCACTATCAACAAATCCAACATCTTCATCTACCCCCGGTTCCTTTTCATCAGAAGACTCATCTAACTCTTCATTAAGCTCTCTCATTAAGGGAGGAGTAAGAGTAAAATGAGACCTGGTGCTTCTTCTAGGCTCTAAAATAGAATCTACCCCTAATGCTTCTGCAACCACAGTACAAGAAATATTTATTCCTGGAAATAATTTATCTTCCTCAACAATATCTCCATTCTCACTAGCCCTCTTTTCCTTGTTGGATAGTTTTGCATTGAATTGAATAAAAACCAAATCATTCAATCTAGAAGCTTCAAGCCTATTCCTTTTTTTAGTGTATATCTATTAGTGACAAAAAGCACAAATATTACTATCACATATTCATATGTAAGAAAAATCTAATTATATAAAATAGAATTAGTATAATAAACAATCGCTTACCCCCTCGAAGCAACTCCAATTATGTTCACATCTTGAAGCACTAGAAGTCAAAGACAAAATTCTTGTTGCCATTTTGCAAAGATATGGAGTTTCTGCTCCCCAAGTTGTCCACCATGCAACTAAAAGTTAACCAATTTACAAGAAATAGACAAATAGTTAAAATTAATCTTCAATTAATTAAACATAAGCATTAAGAAGTAAGAACAAAAGCATTAAGAAGTAAGAACAAAAGCATTAAATATTTAATAATGTACTACTTGGGTCAAAACTATCCATTGGAACTTGTGTTCCATTAATTGCACTTTTTCTTGAAAAGCAACCTACACAAAGCTTGTATTTGGCCAACTCACTGTTTTGAACATCATAAATGGCATCCTCATCATTCATAAAAAAACTTTTCAATGCAATCCAATGTAACTAATTGAAGCTTTGAATCCATCTTCATACTTGGATCATTATAAAAATAATATGGATTCACCAAATATGCAGTCACCAAATATGCAGTCTTATGTAAGGATGTATCAAGCCTATCTTTACTCTTTTCATCAATAATGTCCAAAACACGCTTGCATCCATTTTCATTGTTCTTATAAACTACTTGTATTTCCTTTTTTGCTTTCTCCAACTCTCTAAGAATGAAACCCATGGATGGTCTACTTACCCCATCAACTACTCGCAAAACCTATAGAAGTTTGTAAATTACAAATTAAATATAGTAAACTAACATAGCAAATTCTAACTAATTGTACAAAATGTCTGGTGAGAAAATATTATTAACATGGATAATAAAAAAATAACCAATTTGATATTAGAATAGAGGAAAAATTGAAAAAGGAAAGGAAAAAGACAAACCTTCACTAAAGGAGCAAAAATCCTCAAGCACATATTAACATCTTTCCAAAATGAAACACTAAACATCGTTGCTTTGGCTTGAATTCCCTTACTAGATTTACAATGCTTAGACTTTTGCCATTCATCCAAAGTAAACATGAGCCTTAACTTCTCCTTTTTCTCATATAAGCTTTGTAAAGTGAGAAATGAGGTTGCAAATCTTGGCACTCTCGACCTCATTATGTCTGCCTTTAACGTATACTTACACATCAATGCTAATGTTCAATGATGTGCATAGATGAAAATCATAAAACTTTTAGCCTTTGTGATCGCATTATGGAATTTGGGAATCTTGCTAATTCCTTCAAGTATCGAGTCGATTGTGTGAGCAGCACAACAATTCCAAAATAGCTTTGGCCTTTTTTCTAAAACAAGCCTTGCTGCTGCCATATTGTTTGCAGCATTATCAATGACAACTTGAACCACATTCTCTTCTCCAACCTCATCAATACCCTTATTAACATAATTGACTATATACTTAGCTGTATGGGCATCCTCAGATTCCTCTTTGGATGAAAGAAAAATTGTTCCCAACCTTGAGTTTACACATAAGTTCATGATGCTTCTACGTTTCCTATCAACCCAAGCATCTGTCATTAATGAACATCCAGTTTCTTTCCACTCTTCTTCATGGTTTTTTAGTGACTCCTTTGTCCTTTCAGCTTCTTTCTTGAAAAGGGGCACACTTAATTGATATTGACTAGGTGGCCAATAACCTCTCCCATGATTACCTACTACCTCCATTATAGCAATAAAGCTTGGATGTGCAATGGCATTGAAAGGGATGCCAGCTTGACAAACGCACCGTGCCACATATGGATGAACATCATTCATACGTTCTTTAACAATGGAATCATCTAATCTTTGTTGTTTTAAGTCTTTTTCAAATATTTTACTGACATCCATGTTTTTCAAACTAAATTTATCTAATGGGCCAAGCTTCCTAAGTTGCTTTGCTGGTGGTGGAACAGGTATATCAATAGCATCAACATCTATTTCCATCCCTTGTTGCATTTTAAGAGAACTAACAACAACTTCTCTTATTTCAGCTAATTCTTGTGGCTTTTGATCTTTGCCTATCTTTACCCCAGCCAAAGCTTCCCGGCATCTTTTCTTAGCTTCATCTAAAACTTTCTAACATTTCTTAACATTGGTTCCATAATGAGCAAGATGACATTTTAATCTATAGATGCCACCTTTGAATATACTTCGGCAAAAATTACATTTTACAGCATTTAAATCTTTTGAATCATAGAGTTCTCCATAAGCCCAACCCACATCATCTGATTTCTTCTTCAAAGAGGAAGAGGAAGTTGAAGTTGCAGTCACATTTGAGGCATCCGAAGAAAGATTTGTATTCATTATATGGATTAAACTCTGGATAAAATAGATAAAAATAAAAAATTCAACTTCAAGTCTAAGTTTGAATCTAAAACAGAGGAATATACAGAAATAAATCTTCAAATTACAAAGCCAAATGTTACTAAAATTACAATTTACAACAAACAGCACAAATTACAAACAAATATATACATGTATGAATTGTGTGACTACTGACTAAAAATTTTTTATAGAGCAAAATGTTCTTGTATGATTGTCGTTGAATGCAAATTTTAACAAGGAATCAAGAATACAACAATAAAACAAAATTTTCAATTTTGAAGATGAAAGTTCAAAGTTTTCCTTGAAACTATAAGATCAACATACCTTGAACCCAAATTAGGAACTCAAAGATGCACTCAAATTTTCGAAACAAAGTAATTTGGAGGTAGAGTATTACAGAGGATTGGAGCCCTGAAATTAAAACATGATCAACTAAAATATGGGGAAAAAAAGAAAGACAAAACAAGAAAAAAAAAAAAGGAACTAAATTACTATTTGAACTTTATTTTGTGTTTATATGTTTGGGTTTTGAAATGGAAAATGAAGGGTCTCAGTGTCTCACAAAAGGAAGCAAGAAGAGGCACAGTGAAAGGCAAGGGGCAGGCAAATGGAAATGGGAATAAATAGGAATTAAGGTCTTTTTTTATTTTTATTTTTTGACAAAGAAACAACATTTTTCATTAATATGCAAAAACAAAAAAAATTGCCTAGGCACTATTAGGCGCAATTAAACGTGCATAATAGCGCCTGAGCCTGCTTAATCCACTTAAGCAATTCAAACCACATAGAACCACCAACTAGAGATCAATGCGAAGCGAAAAGCCATCGCCCGACGATCAGGCAACGCCTAGGCGTGCCTTTTGCAACCTTGGCTACACATACTTACTTTAAGTCACTTGCATGTTAGTTTTTACAAAATTAATATCCTATTTTCATGATATACACAACTAATTAATAGTTTAAAAATGTTATTATTATATTATATGGTTCTCACTAATAGCAACTCACTAATAGCAATAACTATGATTACTTTTGGATACGATAGATATTGTAGATACTTTAAAAATATAAATCTATATAAAAAAATAACAATTAATATACGACATAAGCATACCATAAATATAATTGTAATCACAAGTACAATCAAGTTGGTCCAAGGGCAAAACATAATGATAGGAAATGAACCAACAACTATTACAATATTACGTGAATTCTCAAAATATGTGGATAAGCTTCTTGTAAGATGAAGAGCTTTTTTTTTTTTTTTGGACAAGGTTACAAATATAGGGGAGGGGAGAATCGAACCCCAGCCCTTGAGTTGGGGGATGCACCTTAAAAGTTGATGTATGACCATTGGACCATAAGGCCCAGGTGCGATGAAGAGCCATTCTTAAACCATGAACCTTTGAGAAAATTATTTTACTATTTTTAACAAAAACTATTCAAAAATAATTTGGTCTAAAAAAGTAATATTTCAAACTGGATCACAGTTTGAATTAATATTACTGTAATGAAAAAATTACAGTAAAAATTAATTTACGTTAATTATATTGAAAAATGGCATCCATTAAAAGTAGTCAGTATTTCAGACCACATCGCATATGGGTGTTACTTTTCCCAGGTTAAATTTTTTAGAATGTATAATGTGTAAATTCCTCTCAAAATTATTTTATTTAAGTAAATTTTTATTTAAAAAGTTTTGAAATAATTTGTCGTTACAAGTTTTTATTTTTTAGAAATTACCTTAAACTCAAAATTATTTTATTGAAATAAATCTTTACCTACAAAAATATTGATGTAATTTGTTATCACAAATTTTTATTTTTAAGAAATTTACTTAAATTTAATAATGATCATTAATTTTATATTAAATTTCAAAAATAATAATTTAACAAAATTTAATGACAATACTTAAATTTGATCAATTTTTTAAAAATAAAAATTTATAACAATAAATTATGTCAATATTTTTTATACAATAATTTAATTTAATATGATAATTTTAAAAGATAATTTATATTTTTCACCTT
>BPVZ01000067.1:1109055-1124668 GCA_020521535.1 Rubroshorea leprosula | reverse complement strand
AAAAAAATTAGTATCATAAAATATACTCTCAAAAACTAAAACCTTTAATACTAATTTTCGCTCCCTCATTGAATTTTCTGGCTCCGTCCCTGAAAACAGATGTATACAATTGAATAAAAAAAAGTGAAAAAATTGATGGAGTTTTCAGCAAATCACCTGAGAACCCCAACCGATAACCCCAATCTGCTTAATCCCCTTGAAAGCATCCGGCAGCAGCTTGAACAAATCCCTCCCTCCTCTAACAATGTACTATATTCAATCAAGACAAAAAAATATAAGTTATTGAATGAGACATAAACATCAAATTTCCGTCAGACTAAATTGGCCCGAAAGCAAGCATATAATATCAGAAAGGAAATACCTCGTCGTGTCCAGCGAGGGAGATCTTCTCCTTCCTGAAGACAGAGGTCTCGAAATCGAGAGAAGTCAGAGACTCCACTGCAGGTACCGACACCATGCTAGCGGCGAGAGCTGAGCCACCACCATGAACATTTCCGGTACTGATCTTGGTAGCTTTGAACGACATCAACGATTGGTTGGACGAGAAGGCCAAACTAAGGCCACCTAGAGTTTTAGCAGACTTTCGAAGGCTGGATGATGGCTTTGAGCAGATGGAAGGAGCGAATGAGGCAACCGCCGCCATAGAATGTCAGGAGAGGCTAATAAAAAGCAAGAAGAGGATTTGAAAACCTAATGAGAGCATTTATAGGGGGTGTCATTTTGGTCACACCCACACGTTAAGGCCACGAGTAAAAATATTACCAAGCCGAAAAACATCGCCTTCAAAATTATTAATTTTACCTAATTCTATTATTAAGAATAATTAAGAATAAATAAAATAATTAATATGAATTATTTAATAATAAATTAAAATTAATTTATAAATTAATTTTCATAAATATTATAATTAATTATTTTAAAATTTTTCAAATTGATAAATTGATAAAATATAACTAAAACCAAACATAATTTATGTGGCTCTATATTTTTTTGTATTGTAATAACTACACTCACATTAATAATATATTTAAGTTTAGAACAATAAAAAAAATTATTTAGATATTAAAATAATTAAAAATAAAAAATAAAAAAAATACCTTTTAGTTTATTTTTTCAAATAATTTATTTATTTAGATAAGGGAGAATCAAACCAAACATAACGTAAAAGACTACTTGGGTGAGACTACAGCCGACGGATGCGTAATGCGCCACGGACAAGCTGGGTTTTAGTTGTAGCTCAGTAACGGTGGGTGTCGGTTCACAGGCTCGGTGAGGCCCCTAACGTTGCCGTTAAGGTTTTTTTGTTTTTTATGCCAAAATTTGAATAATTAAAATTGATAATTTAAAATTAAAATTAAAAACATAAATGGATAGCTTATTAAATACGAAATTATAAAACTGATAACCAAATTTTAAATTTTTTAATAATAATTTTTAAATTTTAATTTAGTACGTATAATGCACAATTTTGGATAACAAAAACAACAAACGGACAACCAAATCCTTACAGCACTAAACAGTAAAACCTAAAAATAACTAGAAACTAACTTCAAATTAACCATTACCCTTCAAACTAATTCAAATTAATTTTTTAATTATTATCCTTGTCAAAAGAAAAAATAAAAATAAAAACAACTACAAGGTTCCATCCAACAGCAGGCCTGCTTTGGCTTTGTTTATCTTTTAGCAGAAATAATTAGAAACAACTAGCTGGCTAACCCTGCAAGATTTCTATTTTTCTTAATTCTTAGTCTAGTTTCCTAAGTTCGAAGGTCTCAAGCTACAAATTTTCTGCCTTTGGAAAGAAAGAAGCTGGGAAATAGGTGTTTAGCAATAGCATCTCTTGCTAACCACCATTATGATCTAATGGGTATAACTCTTTTTAAAAAATATGGTGATATATAAAAATTTAAGATTCAAACTTTGAAAATCTCATTTACTATCATTCAGTTGTATTAATTAAAAAAAAAAAGAAGCAAAAGCATCTCTTCAAAAATTAAAGTAGTATATTTAAAGGTATTAATAAATATGACAAAGAAATGCTAAGAGTTGTAAACTCTATAGAGTGGAAACTTCACAATTTTTAAATGAATGGCTTTTGAACATGTACTTATATGAAGAGATAATTGAGAAAAAGTGCAAATAAGAATATAAAGTTTATTATTATTTTTATTTAAGTATGTAAAATTAATCTTTAAATAAAAAAATGTAAAGTTAATATTTTTAAATAAAAAAATTAAAAATTTATCTATTATTTAAAAATTGACAAAGTTTATATAAAGAAAATGACAAAATTTATATCTTTATCTACACCTTTTCTCATAAATAACTTCTTATTCTTTTTTCATGGTTTTCCTTTTATGATATCTCTTATGAAACCAATTACTCGCTATATTTCTAAACAGCAACATAAGTTTTTGAATTTAAACTAGAGCAAAAATAAAAGCAATTACTCACTTTACTACTACTCATCATGCCAATGCATATGGATATGAAAATAACATGGCTGAATACTAATTTTAGTCCTTACATTTTTAATTATGAATATTTTTAGTTTTTAAACTATTTTTTGTAATTTTTTAGTCTCTAAACTATGAAAAATAAATTTTTTAATCCCTCTATAAGGTAGTTTATTGTCTGTTTAAATATGCATATTTTTAAGTATATAAACTAAATATATTTATATATATGATAAGCTTATGAACTAAAAATGTGTAAATTCGGATAGATTTAATGAACTAACTTATGGAAAGATTTAAAAAATGTATCTTTCATAGCTTAGTGACCCAAAAAGTATAAAAAATAGTTTAAGGATTAAAAATGTTCAAAATTAAAAGATTAAGGATTAAAACTAGCATTTAATTAAATAATATCAACAAAAGTGGTAAACTAAAAAAAAGGGGAAAAAAAGAAGATACTATTTAAAATTATTACCAGAGTTTTGAGAAGGAAATGGAGTTCATGTATAAAGAAACCCTTCACCTTTGGTTGGGGAGTGTAGATGGTAAAGAGAACTCAATAAAAAATTTATCAAGAGTGAACTTACTTGTCGAGTCAAGAGTGTTGCAAATTAGGAGACTTCAATATCTCTACTATTCTTTTCTTTGTAGGTGACCACCACAAAAATGTTCTTCATTCTTCCTTCTAGAGTTGCCATCTCTACCCTCACTAGTATCATATGAAGGGCACCTAGTGCTTGTCTTAAATCAAATAAAATTCTAGCCTTTTAGGTTGATCGCTATATAAAAATGCATTAAATAAAAAAGATATCACAATAAATTAATGTCATGCTTTTCAAACGTTTCCTTTATTAATTTCCCGTGGGATAAGAAGGGAACAAAAATTAAACAGTTGTGGCCAATAAGCTTTTTGTTAAAACTATTTAAAACATTATTTAATTATTAAAAATAATTGATAATTATAATTATCTTATTTATTATTTAAAATATTAAAATCAATGTATAGATTAATATTTCTAATGTGATAACTAATTATGAAACTATAAGCTACTAAAGTCAATTAAATCAATCTAACACAAACATAATTATTTTGTTTTTTGGGTGGTTTTAACAAAAAGTCATCTAACAATAACCATAATTCGTAAAAGAATATTTTTACAAACTTCTTCTATAGGTTTTTTGAGTTATTTCAAATTGCTAATTATGTTATTAAATACTTTGTTCATTCACAATATCATGCCATCTAATTGAGCAATTTCAATAAGTTCACAATAATCAAGAATTTTAATTAAAAATTCTAAAAAAGTAAGCTTTTACAGCCACAAATTAGACACCAATCTAATATAGGTGGTTTTAATACTATCCATTGGGAAACTCTTAAAAACAAATTCAGTATTGTGACTCTTAAACTAAATTATCATTATTATCAGCATCAGACTACTAAACCAACAAATCATGTTGCTGATGATAGGAATCATGTTGCTGATGATAGGAATAGAAAATGAATTCATTTATCTTTAGATCATATAAATTCATCAAAACATAATAATTAACTTGAAATTATATAGAATTTACAACTCTAAATGTTATCATTTAGATTCCTTTCATATATTTTCAAAAGAGTTTGTGAATGTTTATTATTATCTAGCATTTGAATTTTTTATTACATTAAGTGCCACAATGATTAAGACTTTATTTTAGATTGTTATAAAGTATTGTGGTTATGGTTTTGTTTGAATACTTTCATATCGTAAAAATTATGTTATTGTATGATAATTATTTTGAAAAAAGTGTCATAGATCAATTTGATTACTAAAGTATACAATGTGACACTCCTAAATTCAACCTCTAAATAGAAGAGTATGATAGATCTATCCCTAAAAAAGTAAGGGCAAATTGCCCTTTGAAGTTATCGATAAAAAAAAAAAAATCATCTATTATTTAACAAATGACATCATACATTAACTTTTCGTTAATCACACCTTAACTTTTCGTTAAAAATAGGCAGCAAACAAGAAGCTAACATGTGATAACATTACACGTTAAATAATAAGCAATATGTCTTGATTAATAATTTAAAAAAGTAATTTGTTCTTCTTTTTAAAGGATGAAGCCATCCTTATCTTCCTATTCGGAGGCATATTTGGGAGTTCAATTATTATACAAAATATCAATTAAAATTAATTTAATCATTGATAATTTAATACTTTTATAAGGTATCATGTGAAAAACTACTACGAAACTGTAACTCTAAACATAACCTAGATCATGATACCAATATTAAATAGTGAAAAGTTAATATATCTAATCCTTTAAGTCTTGGGTTTTTATTTTTATTTCTTTTGGCCAACCTTGGATTTTGACTTGAAATTGCTAATTGTTATAAAAATGATACAGATATATATTTGTTTCATTAAATGTGTTTAAATGGTTAGTTTATGTGTTTTTATATATTTTTAAGAAATTTTTTTAATATTTGCCAATAAGTACAAATTGTTCCTTATGTCCATTAATTTGCATGAAAAATTTTTTTAAAAAATTAATTTTATTCTTAACACTAATATCATTAAGAAGTATTAATTAGATAACCGATAAAATCCCATTGTTAAAATCAATTGGTCAAAGAAAAGAAGAAAAAGGAAATAATCCTCCTTTTCTCAAATCTTTCTCCACACATCTAAAATCTTCTAACTTAAAATCTAAAGTTTTCAAAGCTGATACACTTCATTGGAGCCTAACTTTTGGTTTATGATCTATATAGCAAAACAAAAAAGCTAAGTAATTTGTACCCAATAATTAAACTCAATACAACACTAATGTTACTCCATTTCTTTGATTCCTTTAGACCTTATTGTAAGAAAACTTGTTGCCATCAAAGTAGCACTCTCTTTCACAATCTCTGAACATCTTTTCTTTCCCTTTTCTACTCTATATTCGTTTATCAATAAACACACAAATGGACACCTAAACAAGCTCAAGTAGTGAATGAAAATCCAACACCTTGGTATGTCCTCATTTGATATTAAATACTGTAAGAAAGGAAGAAGGATGCCATAAACCTCATTATTAGAGATATCCCTATGATGAAATTTGGTACCAAATCAAGCACTAATACATGCAACAAAGGAATTTGACATCAAAATTACCATCTAAGCTACCAATAAAAAGTAAACACACCCATCTGTTTCCTTTTTTAATCCAACTAGCCAATATATTGGGGTGGCAAATAGAAGGGTCATGATTAATAAGAATGGACAGATGATAAGAGTGTTTGGTATGACATAAGAAGAGATCCTATAAGCCCTCCTAGAGGTTTCTCTCATCAAAATTCTTCTCGTTTGTAAATATATCACTAAGCCTTTTCTTATAAATGACAAAAAGAAGCTAAGAGTGAAGGAAAAAAACCCAACTTGAGTTTGTAACTTGAATGTATCAGGGATAATTGTAGTCATGAATATAATGCCTAATAGAGGTCTAACAAGTATTGCTTGCATTACTCTTGCTATACACAACTCATTTGTTTTGTAAATGTTGTGGTTGAATCTTTGTCCCAATACAGGAACCTCCTTAAGTTGAGGATTGAGGTAATATGTAGTTATTTCTTTAAAGACACCTAATATATTACTTTTTCTTGTATATTCATAAACTTGTAACTTCTGATTTTTATTTACTACTTCACTTTCCTCAACATGTATGAATAAGATTTTCGTAACTCTCATGGCAAACTAAAGAACAGTAACATGTTGAGGAATGAAATGACTTGTAAACCTAGGTCGTTGTTCGAGGAGATGTAGAGGACTATGGTGAAGAACAGTTCCCATTTGACAATAACAAAATCTTATCAACGAGCTTAAGATTTTGAAAACTAGGTTTATGGATGGTCAAAACAATTGTCTTACCATGCTTCAATACCATAGACTTTAGCAATAATGCTACTTCAAAGGCTGATGTTGAATTAATCCTAATGTTGGTTCATCAATAAGCAGAATAGTTGAATCATGAACTAAATCAACATTAATTGAAACTCTATGTTCTCCTACAAAAATGCCTTAACTCAATTCGTCTCCAACCCTAACATTGGCAACATGCCCCAATCCAAGCCCCTTGAGTAGCTCTTTAACTTTATTTGCAAGCCTATTGCACCCATCTTACAACTTAAGGTGAGCATGTTACGAGAGTGTTTCCTTCACAATGAGAAATGGGAAGACAACTTCATCTTGTGTGATATAACCTAACATCTTTTGCAACCTCCTTGCATCCATTGGTTGATTATTAATACGGCCATACCTCAAGGGGCTCCTCATTAATATCATTTTAACTTGTTAGATGATGCGGTCTATCCTACCCCACTAAGACCAACAATTGCCATGATTTTTCCAAGTCTAACTTCATAGTCTACATTTTCCAAAACAAATGTATTAATTACTGTCCTTCTTCGACAAAACCAATAAGTCATCAATGCACCTTGACATTTGGTATGAAAGTTTCTTAGTCTTTATTGTGTAATTGGTTTGCTTTCTATGAAAATGCAATGCTTTTGATGGTAGTTCCATTGAAAGGCACTAAAAGGAAAAAGAGTAAGACATGTGGATACAAGGAAGAGGAAGATGAGCTAACACACTAAATTAGCTCTTATGTGTACACACTATAGGTATAGTCAAAAAGCAAATATATATCTTCTTTGCATGCACACAGATGGTTCATGCATATTAATAATGGTGTGATAGTTGCAAAAGTGAGTTTGTGGTACCACTTGTTTTCAACAGGTAGCTCCGATGTTGATCAAGTGTGGCTGGTTTAGTGGTTTTATATCATCCAAATGCTAAGCTTGTGGGTGATAAATCTATTGTTACACAACATGCAGGAAGTAATTTAAATCTAATTTTGATATTTGCAAATGGGTAAGGCTTACAAGAAAAGCAAGTTGTTGTCAACTTTTTTCATTCCCTATAACTTACTTAAGGCTTTGCACAACAAAAAATAAAAATGAAATTATTGATTGAATAACTCAACTTATAGTGGTTTTATACTTAAATATTATGTTATGGCCCCCTAGTTGCCTTGCTATTTTCTATCAGTTAATAATTTAATTTTCATAATGATACATGTTGCAAGCCTAAGGGGTTTACTTTCATCATACAACCCTAACGACAATAATTGAATAATTGTTTTAAAATATGGCTTACACTTTTTTATTATTTTTTAATCTAAATATGAAATAATTGTAGCTAACCATTCAAAACATAAATGGCCAACATTTATATGGCTTTATTTAACCTTAGATCAAAAACTAAAAAAGTATTAAAGACTAGCTAATGAATTGAGTTGGTAGTTACACGTCCCTCCTTTGGTATATAAATAAGCCAATTCTAAATGAAATAAACGAGACCTTCAAACTATTGTCACTTCTTTATTATATTGTCTTTGTTCATCTTTCTAGTTTTTATTTTATTCTATTTTTATATTATTTCATAATAAGAATGATAATTATAAAAATAATATAAGATAATAATAATTAATGCTGAGGATCTAACTAGTTTAATGGTAATTTCCTTTCAATAAAATAAAGGTTTGAAATTTAAATTAAAGCTGCATGATATGTGAGTGAAATTAGATAAGAAACAATAAAGAGTTACTTTTTACAAGGTAAGCCAAAATAAAGTAATAATAATAATGATACTCTCCATCCCAAAATAAGAGATATTTTTTTGTTTTATTTTAAGATTATAATTTGGAGACAATTTCTATTTGCACTTATTTTACTCTTAAAAAAGAAATAAAAATAAAGACATTTTTTTTATAATAAAATGAATAATTAAAATTAAAAAATAATCATAAAGTTAAATATGAAAAAAAACATTTGCCTATCTAAAAATATGAAAAGACTTTTATTCTGAGATAAATCCTAAATAAAAAAAATATCTATTATTTTAGAACAAAAAGAGATAAATGGAGCAATAATAATAATAATAATTTGTTACTTATTTTTTTGTCGAGTAAAAAAGTCAAATTTTCTCAATGATTGCATATTCTTCTAAGCAGTTGACCTTTTTAAGGGATGGCTAGAAGAACATTAACTATCAAATTGAGTTTTATGCCTTCAAATGATTTACAAAAAGGTGGGATACCTTTCGATAAAATGAGCTACGAACTATCTTGAACAATTACAAAGTTTTAAAAACACTACTATTAATTAAAAGATTAAATATCCAAAATAAATAAAATAAGTGAAATGTAAGCTAAACAAGTTTTTATCTAAAAGTATTCATAAATTAGAGTAACAAACTATTAATAGATTAAACTAAAACATTCTAGACATAAATAATAAAATGGGTTAAAACTTAGACTAAAATTAACTAATTATGATATTTAAGCAAATAAGATTGAAATAGCACAAATGAAAAGCATGAAAGCTAAATAAATAGATATTTGAAAAAATGACACTTAACTCAAAATCACCAAATAAACAAGAAATTGCGACATAAACTAAAATCAACCTAAATCTGATTGAAATTGTGCTAAAACAAGATTTGTGAGTTATGTTAAGCAATATAGCTATAAAAACTAGATTGCTAAATTTATTGTTAAGTTGTCTGTAAAATTTTTTGTGTGTTGTATGTTCTTTTAAATGAGATATTTTCCACTCACTCTCTCCACTTCCCCCTTTCAATTCATCAATCCAAACTCACTATAAATGCTTATTCTTTTATTTATTCATTTTTATCTTAATTTTAAAAAAAAATTAATCATCTTTCATCTAAAAAATAATAATAAATTTAAAGCAATTATATTAAAAAATTAAATAACCTCAATATAATTTTGTATAAAATTTATTTCTATGAGAATAATACTCTCTTAAAATTAACTGTATCAAAGCTACGTTCAGGATTGTGATTTGGGTTTTTTTTGTAACTGTATAGTATTTTAAAATATATATTTGTTTAGTAATTTTTTTTTGAATTATTTTTTAAAAAAAATTATAAAAAATCATAATAGATTCACAATAATTTTATATAAAAACTTAAAAGTCTTATTTTGAAGTTTTTTAATTGTGACTTTTATAAATAACATTTAATATTTAATACAATTATAAAATTACTTATTGAAATTCAACCTCATTTAACTCAATTACACTATAATTTATAATATTTTATTTAAATCTAATCTTTTATTTAATTAAAAATTTCATTAAAAAAATTAAAACGCATTCTTTTCTTATCAGTTGTTCTCCTAAGGCACTCAAAAGAACATCTATTATTAGAAACTTAGAAAACCTAAATTATTGATAAGTATTATTTATTTTAAAAAATTATATATCATATAATATTTCTCAAATTTTATTAATAGTTAATAAAATTTATCATATATTATTTATAATTTTTTTAAAACATAAATAATTAAAAATTAAAAATTTTAATTTTTAATTATAATTAAATAAATCAACACAACTACAATCATAATTATAATCATTGCATACCAAAGCAAACACAATCGCTCCAAGCCTAGAACAAAACTGCTGCAGCCTTAACAATTCAAGTGACGTAGCCCCTATCACAGCACCACAACACACGACATCCATCCATCCCCAGTTCTCCATCTCAAACAGTGTAAGTGCAACCCATGCCCCTGGTGAACTTTCCGCATTTCCTTTACCACGTGTCGCTCCTTAATTGGCTGCCAAGATATGGATTGATGACATGGCAACTGAGAGTGTGCCCTGTTGTGTTACTGCTACCCATTATCTTTCAACAAAAGAGTTTGGATTATTTTCCTGCAATTTCAATGGAATTGTGCGCTCCAACTTACAACCTTTCTCTCGTTTCTCCGACGGTTAACGGCAACCATGCAAGACGGAGAAGAAGAGATTGGGCGGTTGTGCGGATGGCAGGATCACCGGACTTGGCGGCGTACGAGGAGGGGCAACTGGAGAGGCCAAAGTGGGCAGGAGACACCTTTGTCTCTCGTGTTGTTAGATCTCTTATTTCCTTCAAACCCCTTTATTCTGTACTCAAGCTCGGTGCCAGACAAGTCTTCATCAGGTCCCTTCACCCTCATTTTCGATTACTTTCTTGTAAATTTGAAGTTTATATTATTGGGTCTTACTTGATAGTGATACGAATGGTACAGTACAGCTGAGAAGAAGAACATTCCATGGAGGGATATGACAAAGGAGATTCTAGAGTCTGATGTTTATAAAGAGCTGGAGACCGTTGAAAACCCATCAATCGTATACCCAGACTGTAATTCTCCTTCCTTTCTTTAATGGAATCTTTCCTCTCTATGCCATTGTTGAGATTTATTTACATTTGTTAAAAATAAGCATCATTTTTACATAAAAAATTGTGATAATTTTCAACCATTGAAAGTAAAGAGATAAATGCTTAAGATTTTGTATAAGTGTGGTGCGTAAGACTTGTGTATGAATGGTTTCCTCCTATGTATATATATATTTCCTAATCCTACCTGCTAGTGCGCTAGACATGCATCTACTAATGTCTTACTCATTGATGTTATTGTATTATGAAAATGGAGTAATCAACAGTGCAATGTTTTTTGAACAGATTATTTGAGTCCTTTTCATGCTTATGATGAGGGCAATCTTTCATGGCTGGTAAGTTCATCTTAAACTCATTACATTCATTTCCACTATTTGTATGCAACTATGTACATGTACATTTGACTGCCTGCATTTCTCATGTCAAATAAGTTTCCCAAGGCCCAAAACAGCCTAGAACTCAACATTCTGATGTTGTATTAAAAACCTTGGCTAAACATATTGATTTACTAGATTGGAGATTTCTGATTCAAAATCAGCAACTTTTCTTGCAGTTTTTAGCTTTGTTTGTTATTTCCTTGCGTTAAAAGTTCTTTTAAGAAAAGAAATTTAATTTGTACTTCAAGATTGCTTGTGAAATGACAGGCTGCTGCAGAAGCTGAGGCTGCAACCATGTCAATGTTAAGACGTGCCATACCAGATGGTTCATTAGAGGAGGCAAATAAAATAATGCGTGGAAATTGGGTTAAAGAAATTGAACAACATCATCTGCAATATTCTGGAAATTCAGTTATTGAAGACATTCTAGATATTGGATGTTCGGTAGGAGTGAGCACAAGATATCTTGCTGACAGGTTTCCTTCTGCTAAAGTCACTGTAAGTTTTAACTCTTGATCCAAAGATGCTAGTTCCATATTCTCTTCTTTTTCTGTAGAGGAAAAGAATAAGGAATGATAAGGAGTCACTTGGACATTCCTACAAATGAACAACAGTGGATCAAATCACAAAAGTTTAGTGATTGAAATTTCATAGTATCTTTTGTCTTTAATTAACATGTGGTCTGTATGTTCATGTCTTGATGCAATTGCTGCAGGGATTAGATTTGTCACCTTACTTCCTTGCTGTTGCTCAGTTTAAGGAAAAGGAAAGAGTCGCAAGAAAGAATCCTATCACATGGATACATGCAAATGGAGAAGACACAGGCTTGCCTTCCAAATCTTTTGATCTTGTTTCCTTTTCTTATGTGGTATGTCTTTCTCTCTGACTTAGTTGTTCTTTTTAACATTTGGAGAACTGATGTTTCATGTTTGGATGAACTAACAAGTTGTCCAATATGTGTCTAGGCCTAATGTGGAACAATAAAAACTCCTTCCTACTGACCTTTTTCCTCATCTTCTTTTTTCTGGGACTCTTAAAGTTTTTGTAATTTGATAAATAGAATGATTAATTCTCATTGAAGCATAGGTCATTTACTCATTTAGGTGATTCTTTTTGTTGCTTTCCTTATTTTTTTCAGAGCTATGTCATAGATTACTCTGGCTTTCTATTGCAGACTAGTCTTATCTTGTTGATGCTTCTAATTTAGTTAAAAAGATGAAATCTATACATTCTATACTGAGGAGAAAAGGAGTTTCTAGATGGAATTTAACAAAATTCTCTAATAAATTCTTTTCAAAATGAATGTACATGATGAAACATTGAGACAATGCTTTAGTAGCCTGGCCAAATTGCTCAGTGTTCTGTTCTGTTAGGCAGTTTCTAAGAGCAGGGCCCACAGTTTGTTGTTAAAAATGCTTCAATGCATGTCAGTAAGAGAGAGAGAGGGAGGGATTGAGTGACAAATTCATTGTTCCTCTGACTGAGCTTATCTTAAGATGGTTGGAGTGCTTGTAGTGCTGAGTGCTCTATTTGTTTGGCAATTTCCAATAATCAGGCTGATGGTTTGTTGTTGCATTTTGCTTCCATGCACTGAGGAGCTATGAGTAATTGTAATAGGTTTCTGTTCGGCTGCCTTTTCAGTCACATTTATAAATTTATGGTTGGACCATCTCTTGGAAAAGGGGGAATGGGATTTAGAGCATTATACAAAGGTACCGACCATTTTTTGCTACCCTTAGGAAGTAACTTCAAGCCCTGTTTTGCTATAATATTGTGAAGCCTATGTTGCCTAGCATGATACCATCTTGTTCATGGAAAGCTAAGGAAATCCTATCTGGTGATGTACCATGATTGGGAATCACTTAGAAGACCTGCTTTTTGGAAAGGTTTGAAATGAATTTGATGTCTAGGGTATCAAATAGGGATTCTCTCATGTCTTCTTGCTTCAGTGCTTCCGTTTATATTAAGGGGCACTTTACCTTCATTGAGTAGTTTTCAAGCTTAACAAGAAACTTTTAATTCTATCGGAAATGTTAAGGAAATTAAGAAAATCTTGATATCTCCATGGAGATGTCAAGCTGGAAGATTAAATTTTTTGATGACATTACTCTAAAACTCAGTTAAATTTGACCAATCATTTTGTACATATCTTAAGTCATTTACCATTTATAGAGATAAAGTCAAGAGATCCATTGAAGTGATTTTGTAAAAATGTAAATAGATACAAATAAAAGTTACCATGTTGTATTTTTGAATAATTTGGAAATAATGTTACTTCTATGTGATTTATAATTTCTCTTACTGTTGTTGAACTGTTTCATCTTTCAGTCGCATGGAGAAGTCTTTAATTAGTGAAAGGGAGATGATTAAGGATATAGGATAGTCAAAGGTTTTTCTCCTCCAAAGAAATGAAATTGTTTTGGAGTCGATGTTTTGACTTAGTTTTAGATGTATGTTTACAAAATGTTTTTTATTTAAGATGAAATCAGATTATAAACTTCTTTTCAGAAGTAAATTTCTAATATCTCAAGTCAAACATAAGAACACATAAGTCTCTGGCTTGACAAAGAATTTCTGCATCAATTCTGCTTTGGCCATGGAGAAAATCAAATGACTATTACCATGGTCTTTGTATAGTGAGGTGAATAGAGAGAAGCCTGATGCTCCTTTTTTTAAGGCCAACCAACAAGAAGAGAAGCTTGATGCTCAAATTAAGCTTTTTACCATGAAGGAATTGCAGATGTTGGTTAAACTTTTTTTGAAAAATTTCTTCTTTATAAAATATATGCAGATAGCTTGTGGTTCTGACTGGCTTTATGGTTTGCATTAACAGTTTCATGAATGCCCTGAAAGAGCAATAATTGGTTTAGTACAGGAAGCATTCAGGCTGCTTAGGCCAGGAGGCACAATTGCTCTGACTGATCAAGCGGTACAATATCATTATTGTATTAATCATAATTGCTATGTTTAGTTATATACAAATCCCTTTCTCTGCTACCATAACAGTACTAATGGTAATTAGTTTTAATTGCAGCCCAAGTCGAAGATCATTCAGGTATAATTCCTGCACTTCACTAAATCACTAACTTTTCCAGTGAGAATTGCTATGATTCCATGTAATGATGTCTGGTAGTCTAGTTCCTCCAATTTAAATGATTCGATTTATAGATTACAGACATTTTGTTTTAGACCTGTACAATTATAATAAAAATTTTAAAAATGTAATTACAGTGTTAAGAGATTGAAGGGTAAAAGTGTATGTGATGACGCCAAAAGTTTTGTGCATCAAGACTACAGGACCATAATGACATAAATTTCGGCATAAATTCTATCATCATAAAGTATATTGTAAGTTTTGGTTTTTGACAACAATATCAGCGACCCTAATGCTGCATCTTCTTTGTTCGGTTTCCTCTTAGGAACTTTCCCCTGTTCTGTTTACATTATTGAAGAGCACCGAACCATTTCTAGATGAGTACTACCTGACTGATCTGGAAACAAGACTTAGAGACGCTGGCTTTATAAATGTGAAGGCCGTTCTGACAGATCCAAGGCACAGGACCATGACTGCAACAGTGCCTCATGAACATGAAATTGTTTATGTACACAAAGGCTACTGAAACCTTTTTAACATAGCTTTCTCTTCTTGTGGCATTCTTGTCCTAGATCTGACAAAAATCATGAGGACGATGCATTGGAGTTTATTCAAATGAAAGACTTTAACAGCTGTTTTTCCGTTGAGTGCAATTATTTGGAGGCTTCTATTCAAATCAAGAGAAAAATAGATAAATAAATAAAACGATTGGACAGTATGTCGAAATTTGGTAAGGCATGCTTCAAGAAGTAGTTGAATCTTTGTGTCTGGCTCGGGGAGTATCTCCTGAGCATTCAATATCAATATGGCCCTGTGGTAGAAGAATTCTAGCAACTTTATTCCTGAGCAGCACCCATGTCGCTGGACGTTTTTATCACAATGTTTAGAAAAAGTCTTCATTTTCAATGTTTAGCATATAATGAAGATTTCTAATATGAATCGAACAAGGAAAAATGTTTTTGTAGAAAGTTTCATGTAGTCATCCAAACAAAGGAAAGTGTATATTATAAAAGGGAAGTGTATATTATAAAAGAAAATGACTTTTTTGGAATATATTTTCTAAAATCAAGTTACTTTTCATGAACTAAACGGAGCCTAAGTATGCTTTATGCTCAACAAACATGTTTGGTTGCATAATCATCCAGATGGTTGCTGATCTATTTCTAGGGATTAGCTTTTTTCTTCAAATGGTTAAGTGCTTCTTCCAAAATACATAAGAAAGAGCACTTTATCAAGCAACAAGAACTTTTTCTAATAAATAATTGATAGTGTTTCCTCAAAAATCCTCAGCCGGCCTTTACCACGTGAGTTGGATGTTAGGCGTGCCACTTGCTTTGTCTAAAAACAAGAAAATGGGATTTTCCAGACGACCCTTCTTCTTTCCAGCGGTCGACCTCCAATAGGATG
>BPVZ01000067.1:1093793-1108955 GCA_020521535.1 Rubroshorea leprosula | reverse complement strand
CATAATTATAGTACAATATAACACTGTTTAGTATAAGTATAGTTATAGTCATAACATTTCACAACAATTTCAAAGAAGCCCTTAATTTTTTCTTACAAATAAGTATTAGGTTGATATTACGGTTATTAATTAAATTTTTTATTTAAAATTAAGATTAAAAATTTTAATTTTTATATTATGAAGTAATTAATTCTTTAATTTACTAAAAAAAAGAATTCAACTTTTTCTTTAATCAAAGTTTATTTTTATTTACTCATTTTCTAATAAAAAATACAAAAAAAAAAATTTCTAGAAATCATTTTCCCAGCAGACAGACCCGCAATCTTTTTGCATTTTTCAAACATACGAAACATCTTCCCTAAACCTACACATAGAATTCCTTAAACCACGTTACTGTTTACTTTACACCAATCCTCGGGTGGAAATTTCTTTTCCCAGTATAAATTTTAGTTAAAAGTGTATAACGAAGTCACAAAAGTTTCACACAATTCTGAATCAAGCTTACAAACTTTCATTTCTTAAATTTGGTCAACAATAACTACACCCAATTCTCAAAATGTCACATTTAACCATAGGTCATTATTAAAAACTTTAAAAAGTTTGTTAACACTGTTAAACTCCGTTTATTTATACAACCCTTGTGTGTTTGACTTATGTGGCTAAGAGTCTAAGACCCAAGCTAATGTGAATATAATTTATAAATTTCAATTAACAATAAAAATGTAATTGTACTAGAATAAAAGAAAGGAGATACTAGTTATTAGTCAGTAATAGTTCTTTTGGCTTTGTTTAGCTTTTTGATTTCAAGTTACATGATATATAAATAAGTTGAGTTAAGGAATAAAAGAGAATTACATCTTATTATGTAATTTAAGATAAAAAAAATATAAATTAATTATTTTTAATTAATTAATATATTTATTAATTTTAGTTAATTTTTATATATTTTTTAATAATAAAAAACAAAAAAATAATAATAACTGTAACTACAATATAACACAATACAACGGTATCAACCATCAAGTAAAGTTTTGTTTGTCAAGCATGAATGTAACTTGGTATCTTGTTAAATTGCAACTGGTTTGACGGACTGATAACGGAAGGACGAAGTTTCTCACTTAAAAGAAGTTGAAAGCAATTTTTGACCCAACTGAAAAGTTTGGGTAACATATAGTATTTAAAGCAAAGTTGGTTACCAAAATCTGGAATATGCCTGAATTTCACAGCTGGGATTCCCATTTCTTGTTGAGATCGAATTGAGATTTGAGATTGTTAAAAAAAAAAGGCCAAAAAAAAGAAAAACAGATTCCACTTCCGTAAATTTTCTTCTTCTCGAGTTCTCAATTCAGTCAAGTCCGTCGGAGCTTTGATTCCGTACTTGCATCGGATCATGGACAAAGAGAAACAACAGGAGGAATCTAACGATCAAGGAAGCGTTGATGAGAACGATGAATCCGAAGCTATAGAGCTCCTTCTCTTTCAAGTCTCTGAATGCTATGTTTATTTGGTGAGTCACTTTCTCTCAATCCCTACCTAGTGCCTGAGTTTCTGTTTTCATGTGAAGTTTTTTTGGGTTATTTTGTGATGGGGTTTCCAAGATTTGTATCAATTCGTGATCTTTATCTTGAAATTCGAATGATTATAAACTGTGGTGGCCCTTTTTAGATTTATTAGGACTATCTATAAGAAATGAGCAATATGAAGAACTGAATTGTTAGAATCGAGATTCTACCAGCTAGTTTTTGAATTTGCATTTATATTCTCTGCAAGTTTTTGTGTTATTTGAATGGTGGGAGTTAATTTCCAAATTTGAATGCTGTGTTATGTGAATGAAACTCATATATCAGATGTGGGGCCAAGTCCCTACTAAGAGTTTTTATTTTTTATTTTTTTTTGGTTCTATATATATCTAGGAAGAGTTTAAAGAAAATATTTTATAGTGTCCGGTGTCCGAAGTATGGTCTATTAACATGCTTCATCATCATCTGTGTGTGTTACAAGAAAGATTGAAGGTGGTGAAGCTGTTATTTCGTAGTTAAAGGTGCTACTTTCTTGTCTACGACTTACAAGTAACTAGGCTTTTTTTTTTCTTGTATTTTGTGATCTACCTATCTTTTCATTTTGCATTATATAAATATGTCCAAGAAGGAGGGTACTTCTTAGGCTTTTCTGAAGTCATTGTTAATGGCTAATCATTTTCTTAGTAATGTAACTTGTGTGTGACTTAAAGAGCTGATTGTCTAACATTAAACTTTACTAGACTTCTAAGTCCTAAGAACTTTGAATACTCTCCTGTATGGTGGTTTTGAGCCCTGTTTCCTCATCAGGCTGATTTTGCTTGTTACTCTTGCAGATACCTCCAAGAAAAAGTGCAGCTTCCTACAGGTAATCAAATAACTTTTCAGGATATTTTTCGTACCATGCAATTAAATTAGATGTGAAATAACATCTCTTGTAACATTACTGAGTTCTGTACTTGTGACAGTAAAAAAATTGTCTTATTTATTTGAAGTCTATTGCTGTTGTGAGCCCTTTCTTATTCTGGCGTGTATTAATTTGTTCACAAAAACATAGTCAATGACTAACTGGTGTTGCTCCTGAAATTATTAAAAGTTAAGTGAAGTAGAAAATTTCTAAAAGAAGGATGTCTTATTGCTTACTTAAACAACCAAGATATGTAGAGGAATCTGACCTGAGGAGAGGTCCATGTTTAGTAATTAGCTTTTACATCTTTTCCTTCCTTATATTGCACTTCCCTTGTCCTCCTGCCAACCCAAAATTTCTGTGTTTGGTTAAACAAAGGAGGCATCTTTGAATGTAGAAAGCAATCATGAAAGAATGTTTTGCTTGTCTGATATGAGATGATTTTTCACAATGAATTTAGCAATTAGTCCTGCAAAAAAATAAAATAAAATAAAATTCAGCATAAGGCCATGACTATTCCCTTTTTCCTTCCTCTTTTCATCTAATCCCCCTCCCCTCCGCCCGCCTCCCTATCCAATCCAATCTAAAGGTGTTGGCTTGATTTGAACCCTGACACAATGGACCACTGACCTGAGATCATCAATATTTCCTTTTATTAGGCATTCAAATCCATATTTTGTTTTTTGTAACTACATTAAGACATTACATTAGATTCTGCTGTTCTAGTACCATGTCTAGTAATCTTTTTAGATGCTTGTTACTTTCTATTAAGATTTGTGAGTTTATCTTCAAATTGGTTTGGATATTTGTATCTCAGAAGTTTATTTCAGGGCTGATGAATGGAATGTCAACAAATGGGCATGGGAGGGGACATTGAAAGTCATTAGCAAAGGAGAGGAGTGCATCATCAGACTTGAAGATAAGTCCACAGGTGAGAATATAGTTGTCTGTGTGGAATAAAACAAAAATATATGTATTGTCATCTTTAGCATTAGATGATTAGTTTCTGAAAGTGACAATAGCTAAAACCTTCTAAATAGGTGAACTATATGCTCAGGCATTTCTGAGAAATGGGGAACCGCATCCAGTGGAACCTGTGATTGATAGTAGCAGGTATTACCAACAGGCATTAAGTTCAATTATTCACCATCAACTTATTGTATTTTTCTCAAGGTTGTCTGAATGAAAGACCTTTTTCTGCAGATACTTTGTTCTTCGAGTAGAAGAGAACATTGGTAAGTAATTTTCCATGTCTTCTTTCAAATTTATTTTCAACTATTAATTTCATTTCTTCTAATCCCCTTACACCTGCTGATAATTTCCTTTTATTTTGATTTTTAACCATTCAGTACAGCACATTATTGTTTAAAATTCCCACAGGCCATAGCCCCTCCATTTCTTTATTTTTTCCTTCTTCCCTTTTTATTTTCATTATCCCAACAATCTTTCAAATAAAATTTATTAACTAACAGTGACTTAGTCTTTAACAACTGATAATGTAATTCTTTCATGTGTGACTTGACTTCCGGGCATTCATACCATCTTTTATGTTCATGCTCTGCTTCTCTCTTTCCCTCTCTCTTTTTTTTTTTTCCTTTTTTTTTTTTTGTCTTTTGTTATTTTTAAATTACAGAAGAAAGCCCAAACCTTGACATGTCATGTAATGCCCAAATTGGCTTCATGAAGTTTCTCAAGTTTCGTTGCATGAAGAACTAAAAATCAGCATTGGCCAAAGAAAAATAAAAAACTAAAAAACAGTTAATGAGGGTTTTAATTTTAATCGTTGGTGACCAAAAGACATGTTACAATTATCCATCTGCAAAATTGAGGCATCTATGTAAAAGGGTTTCCCTTACAATCACCAAATGAAACTTTGACACTTGTAAAAGCATATCAAGGAATTCTTTTATGTCTCTAACAACTATTTAAGAACTCTGAAAGATTCAGCAGGTTTTAATCGTCATCTAAACTTCTTGTCTATTTTTGTTGTGCACTTAGAGGCAGTGTGTGTGTTAAAAGAAGTAGGGAGGTAATCTTGTTTAGAGCTTTATATGCATTTAAGCTACTCAAGTCCCAAATGCAAGTAGCACCTTCTAAAAGAACTAATTGCCAGAAAGTTAGGATTCTGTACACTTTCTTGCATTGGGATTCCAGAGATTCCATCCTCCAATTTTCTCACTGAACTATAAAACCATAAAATCAGTGTGTGCTGTAATTCTCAAACACTCCATTTTAAACAAACCTGCAATCACATTTCTTGATGCCAATTCACTGTCTGCAATGGTTAAATTTGTTCTTTTTTGTATTTGTCAAATAGAGTCCAGCTTACACTTGCATAACTATATCAATAACTCCCTTAAGACTACGACCACTAATGGT
This sequence comes from Rubroshorea leprosula, assembly GCA_020521535.1. Lineage (NCBI taxonomy): Eukaryota > Viridiplantae > Streptophyta > Magnoliopsida > Malvales > Dipterocarpaceae > Rubroshorea > Rubroshorea leprosula. The sequence continues at coordinate 1,104,152 of BPVZ01000067.1, read as the reverse complement.
TGTTGTATATGCTTGGATTTGGGAACAACACATTGTACTGCTCCACTGTTCGATTTTGCCTCACTGTAATCAAATCAGCCATGAAATATCTGCAATTCCTTTTCCTCAAACTATGCCTTTGTCTGTCCTTTTATGAACAACTTGTTCATTAGAAATATTTGATGTCGTTTCCTAACCCTGATAGAATCTGATTGAGCTTGTGCTTCTTTGGAGTACTCTCAATTCTAAAGTACTTCAAGTCAGCTGAATCATCATCACCATTTTGGGGATTTCAAGTGTAGAAAACTTAGAGGGCAGTGGGCACTGATTTGGGGCAGATGCAGAAGCTTTGTTGTCTTACAAAGTGGTTGTATCAGATGATTTCTGACCTAGAAATTGGGGTTTTCCAGTGTTGTAGTTACTTCTAGTTTGATTTCTCATGTTTTCTACTGCTGCTTGCAAGAGTTCTTGCTGTTTGTCGATCTCCATTTGGCAATCCACAAATTCTCCCAATCATGTCTTCCTTAAAACTTCCAGAAATAAGTTTTTGCTATATCTGAGGAAGATGAAGCTCTAATGCAAAATGATACAATGTAAAAAGAGCAGGAAAAAATGTAATGGTTCAGAGAGAAAAGAATTGATCTTCGATATGTATTTCTCAAATGGATAAGTGATTACAAGAGGGTTTTAGAGAAGTTACAAAGGATAGAAGAAGAAGAAATAGGTTTACAATTTCTTGAAAATGTGCAATTATGAGACTAGGCATGATCCTAATCCTAAACTTTTCTAGCCCTAAACCTAACCATGAAACTAAAATAGAACACACAGTAAAATGACAATGGTGAAAATAATAATGAATCCTAATCCTACTAGGTTGCCAACTCAACGATCAATGCCATGTGTCAAGCTTCTCTCATGTACCATATATCATAAGCCAAGGGAAATATCTTTTCCCCTCTTGGTTTGGAGGCTTCATACTTAATTCCATGTGGCTTTTGAGGTATGACTCTTCATCCACTGTGGTTTCATCTTTTGATACTGCAAACTTCTTCCTAACTGAAACCTAACCAGTTAATAGTTTGTATTAAACTTATCTAGTTAACTTGAGTTAGATGTCAATAATTAATGTATCTTGGCCAATAAGACCTGAGGGACTGAAAATAATTAGAGAACATAATTAAAAGCATATGTTACCATGATCAAAGACAAAAATTTGCAGGATAAATCTTCATATTATGCACTGATCATCACAATCTTATTTGGATGATAGGCTATTTTTGCCAAAACTTAACTACTTATTTTCCAACATGTTACTTTAACTTTAGTTGAAATCAACATTTCTTCGGTGCATAACCCATAAGCTAAAAGATTTGTATAGTATGCATCTAAAGTGTATATCAATATGGTCATCTTTTAAGGTATCTGCAGCATTTAGAAGAGCACATTTTTTTTCTTAACTATAGTCAAATGGTTCTATGCCTTCGAGTTAGTGGAGCAAAACTCACAGAGTTATATGTTAAATTTAAAACAAAATAATGGGTTATGTGTCAAATTTGAACATATGGTTGGAATCAAGTATTACAAAACCACAAAGGGGGAAATGTCTTTTATCCAAAAGATTGTGAGCTTAAGGGTAAATGTCAACAATTTTATGATGGGAAATGTAAAATGTCAACCTAAGGCTGTGTTTGGTAAGTGTTCCCAGTGAAATTTTGTGTCACATAATGTGTTCACATGACCACAATTCTAAAAGTCCAAGACTATGACCTCCTAGACCTGGATTCTAAAAATCCAAGACTAAAGTGCACATAAGCAGTTATGCTGCAAAATAACAGCTTTTTTTTTCTTTTTTTCTTTGGGCCATGCAAAAGAACTGCTTATATTGCCCAGATTATGCTTCCAAAAAAAAAAAAAAATGTGGTATAGAAAAGGTTCCGGGTATGGTAACCAATTTTATTGCACCCAATCAGTTTTATGTATCTTGAGGTGATTTCAACCACCTTTAAAGCCAACATAACTGATAACATGAGTCCTTTGTTTTCGTACCAGGATTTTGATAATCCTGAGCCAGGTCATTTTGTTCAATGGCTCACAGCTTCCTTGGTAAAAGTTGCTGTCTGGAAGAGAAACCAAACATTCCCTAAAAACCACAAGGGGGTGGGAATGGTATTTTACCCTTGTTATAGTTTGCATCTGAATTTTTGTTTCTGCAGATTTTTTACTTCTGCCTCCTGGCTTTTGTGATGGATTTAGACTTAAAAGTAGGTCTTTAAGGTTTGTACTTTGGTAAAAGAAATAGTTATAGACTTGAACCAGAGAAGAAAACATAATATTTTATGGTTGTTAACCAGGTCTTCAGGTTTTTATTAGGGTAAAAGAAAAACTATAAATTTGAGGTTTGAACAAAAGAAGAAAACGCAAGACTTAGTGCTGTTTGGGATGCTGGTAGAAGGTACCATGTTGCCATGAATGTTAGGAGTTACCATGGCAGCAAATCAAGAGAAGTGGAAAGAAGTTTTTTAAATTTAAAATTTTTATTTTTGAGAAAGAGCTGACAACAAATCTCTAGTCATCTGTGCCTGAATAAACCACCATTTATCTTCTTAATGACAGTGTTCCCTATTATAAAGCGTACATTGAGGAATCTTGGACTATTCCTTAACCAACTAGGATTGAGATTCTAAAATGAATATTAGAATGATTAATGATATAATTAGCTAGAAGTAGAACTCAAAGGAAATATAACCTAAGCCCTCAAAGATTTCTAGAGTAACCTCAACTAAACCAAATTGCATAAAATAACCTGTGAATGTAGGAAAAGCAGAAACTATAATATGATCATCGTGTATGAAATGTTGAAAATTTGAAATTTGCTAAAATGGAAGTTATACAACAGTGCTGAGACTGACTTTATGAAGTTACAGACTGTCGTTCCCTAGTTATTTGGAGTTTGTCCGTACTCAATTCTTTAGGTGGCTACAGCTTCGCTACATAGGTATTAAAATATCCATCAACTCTAAATTCTTGATTTTGGGGTTAGGGTCAAGGTCAGGGGTTCAAATTTCCATCATAGCTAAGGACTTTAAAGGTGACAAATACCAAACAGAAATACAAATTGTTTAATAGTTCTAGTCCCTTCTATTTCTCAGATTCCTGTTTTAATATAAGATAAGCTTCATACTGTCCTGTTTATGATAAAATTTTCATCTCTGATTTCTTTAAACTGTTATGTTTCTTTGTAGTTGCCATCTTAAACTGGTTCCCTCACATGTGATGATGGGTTCCCTCACGTGCAATGATGGATATGCTTCCACTTTTGGCTTAGTAACTTTTTATTGTTTTTTCAAACATTGTGTTTATCATGCAGGTGGTCGTGTTCGGCATGCATTCATTGGCATTGGATTTCGAGAGAGAACAGAGGCTTATGATTTTCAGGCAGCACTGCATGACCACATGAAGTAATTTTGCAAACATTTATATAACTTTTAGCTTTTCCTTATGTTCTTGATCTAGCAAATATAAGAAGTTTATGCAGCTTAGTTTTCAAGTAATTAATTTTTCTGTTAGATTAGAGGTTTGAAGTTTCTTGTTTCATATTGCAGATATCTCAACAAAAAGAGAACCGCGGAAGAGATGGAGCAACAATTCCAAAATACTTCCTCAGTTGACTATAGTTTAAAAGAGGGGGAGACCCTAGTACTTCAAATAAAAACTGTAAGCTTACAAGTCCTTCACTATCTCCTGTGACTCATCCTGCATATTGCATTCTGAGTAGAATTTGATTCGTCTTGGTTCTCAGAAAGGTGGCTCAAGTGCAAAATCCAAGATCTTGGAGCAGGGTATTAGCAATCTCTCGATAGAAGACAAGGGTAAGCAAAAAGAGGCCGTGATCTCCATCAAACCACCACCGCCTCCTCCAACACCGCTATCCCCTGCAAGTACAGTTGAGAAGGCTTCAAATAATTTCTCTCAAAAACATAGCGAAGGGGCAAGTTCCGAAGGAGGCACAAAGCCAAAACAAGAAGACCGTTCTCTTGAAAGTCAAAGCACAGAAGACATACCAGATGATGATTTTGGGGATTTTCAAGCTGCTGGGTAGAACACTCAACTAGACAATAATGCCATACTCTTGTAATACAAGGAACAGTTTATTGTTTCTTCTTGTGTAGTTGGGGATTGTTATGATTGAAATTAGAATTGCAGCATTGTATACGCGGAAATGTTTGGTACGTACTTCAAATGTAGAGATCATTCAAAGAAAACACCATCCAGTATGATTCTTTTGATGGGATTCAATGATTTTACTAGTATGGTAAAGATGGTAGTGTAATGTAGAAAAGTGAAAATCAACGTATTCTAAACTAGTGAAATTGATTAATTACCTCTAATGAATTTTGGTTGTCTATTAATTTATGAAGAGTATTTAAATTTTTTTATTAAAAATATTTAAATCTCTTTATTATTATTTTTGATATTTTATCAAAATGTAGTGATTTCGCACAATTCTTTTTACATATTTAATTATTAACAAATTCACACTGTTTCAAAAAAAAAAAAAAAAAGAGGAAAGAAGAGACGAGGTTTGTTGTTTCTATTTTTCCTGTTCTTTCGATCCCAACAAGTCTTTTCGATTGTAGGTAATTTAGTATTGTGGTGGTTTATCTCTTAAAAAAATATATTTTGTAGTTTAAATTATACAATTTAAATAATTTTATAAAAGATAATGTTTTGATATTTGAGGTTATTTTTTTATTTTGCTAATCATTTTTATTTTATAATTTAAACTATAAAATAAAAAAAAAAGAATATTTAAAGTTAGTAACCAATTTACCCTTTTACGTTAGGGAAGTATTGTAATCATTTAATGAGTGGGTGATTGGGTATAAATAGAAATAATGCAATTAATGATGTCCTCACCAAACCCAACAACAAAATTCCCCATCTAATGTTACCTACAAGAAGTGGTTCTCCTGATACCACGTAAAACGACCTAAACTAAAATTTGTCACTAACCTAAGAATTCAGTATTGGTTGGGCTCCATATTTATATATTAGATTCATTTACAACTTTCCATCAAAGCGATTCCATTACATTTTAACCACATGTACATCCAATTTCTTAGTTCTACACTTTTTTTCTGGGAGGTTAGGTTTGTACACTTTTTTTCAACATGCCTAAATTTATTACAAACAATTAAAACATGAATAAGCATTTAATCCGTTAAACCCTATCTAGCAATTTTTTATTTTTATTTTTGTAATTTTCTTTTGCAAACAAGCTAGCCTATTATACCGTATAATACCCTAAACATGTCTACACAAGTCTAGTCCTTCTCGTTTTATTTTATTTTTAATACTAAAATATAGTGAAAATTGTAATAATAATAATAATAAATAATAATAATAGAAAAGTACATATCAGTCTCAACTTACAAAAATAGTTAAAGTCCCAACTTTAAACTACGTCATTTTATTTAATTAAAATTCAATTCAAAATTTAAAAAATTATTTTATTAAATATTGATATATTAGAATATATAATGAGTTTTTAAATTTAGATATCAACATTTAATAGATTGAGATTTCAGTTTTCAAATGTAAGTTAGAACTCTAATTATTTTTAGAAGTTAGGACTCATATGTATTAACCTCTAATAACAATAATAGTAATTAATAGTTAATTACAAATAATATATACTATGATATGAGGTCATTTTAGGGGCTGTGTAATATAACAATTTACAACTAGCAATTAGGGGTTAATGGATACCAAGTAGTGGATAGCAGTTAATGGATTGTAGATAGTGGATAATAAATAGCAAATAAAAAATAGATAGAATACCCAAATTCACCCCCAAAGTATAGTGGTAGGGACGAGTCCACTCCCAAACAAAAAAAGGGTCAAATTCACTCATAAAATTTTTGATTTAGATGAATCACCTAAAATTTAACGTGTGACGTTATCTAACATCAACAATCTGTTAATTTGATGTTATCTGACATCAGTAATCGTTAATGGATTAAGGGATTAACGGATTGTTGATGTTAAATGATGTCACATGTTAAATTTGGGGTAATTTATCCAAATCGAAAACTTTATGGGTGGATTTGTCCTTGTTTTTTGTTCGAGGGTAGATTTGTTCCTGCTACTATGTTTTGGGAGTGGATTTGGGTATTTTGCCTAAAAAATACTGCTTTTAACAATTATTTGATTATATTATATTTTGTGGTTACTGTTTAATATCAAATAACAAATAAGGATAAATTTAAAAAGTACTTAATTTTTTTTTTCAAGTTCTTGATGCTGAAAGAATTATATTATTATTGTTGTTGTTTTTATTATTATTTTACATTACAAATGAAACATTCCTTTGTTATTTTTAATAAAAATTAATTTTAAAATTTAAATATAAGGTACAAATTACAAAATTTTTTCTTAATTAATTTATTATAGTGGCTTAACAAAATTTTAATAAATGAAAAATCAGTTACAAATTAAATAAGAAAAAATAAAAATAAACAAATTAAAATTGAACATTACCAAAAAAAAAGAGCTAATGTTAAATAACAAAATACCAGTATCATTAAAATTGAATTAGGTAAAAAAGTGTAGAAATTAGCAATTTGTGAATCTTGGTAAATTTACATTGTGAGTAGCAGTCTTGTATTTTATACCTAATTATTTTATGAGTAAATTTATCAACAAAATTTAACAAATTCGCTAGTAGTTTGGGGGCAAAAGCTATTTTCAAGAATTTTTTTCAATTCGATAGTAAATTGGGTTTTAATTGCCAACTGCTATTATCAAATCATTAAATAAAAAGTTTTATCAAACACCAAATAGATAGTGATTTGTGAGAAAAAAATTATCAAACATTTTTATGTAGTAATTTGGATGAAACTACTAACGGTTAATTCTTAACAATTATACCAAATAAACCCTATTTTATCTATTTGATTTTTTACCTTTTAGACCTAACCTAATAACCAATAATCGTATTTCAAAGAAAAACCTACCAAGTCGTTTGGTCAATAAATAAAAAAAGGCGGTTTTGTTTAGTTTTGTAATTTTAACGGTTCAAATGCCCATATAAACTAAGTTTGAGGGCTAAAACGTTAAGAAAAGATCAGTTCAAGGGCCAACTCTGAAGTTATTCCTTTCTATATACACTGTAAAAATGTTTAACCACCGTATTTGCGAAAAGGTTCGACGAAAATATTTTAAAATTACATTTTTTAATAAATTTTTATTAAAAAAACTAAAATATTTTACTTTTTAAATAAAAAACGAGACTGATTTAGTATTTTTTGTGATACTTTATTTGTAGATATGATTATTTTTTTATATATTGAAAATTTAACTACTTAATAATACAAAGGTTTGAATTTTTTATTTTAATATTAAATCAAAATTTTTAATCAAGTGAATGGGTGCAAATTCAGTTAAATTCTTATTAATATAAACACTATTCTCTATGTACACAAATAGAAGAGATTAATATTTATTCACTTTTATTTTTTAAAAATTAAAAAAAAATTACTTTAAAATTATATTATTTTAATAAAGTATAAGTTGTATTAGAGTTATTTTCTTTCTAATTTTTAAGAGGTAAGGGATATACATTTTTTTTTTTCTTATAGATATATGAGTGCATTAAGTTAGTAGAAAAATGAAATGCAATTTATTCATCCTGCACTTTAGTAATTTATCTGGGGGCAAAAATTAATCTTAAAAATTTGAGTCTTTAAGGGTATCTTTTATAATACTAATTTATTTTTTTAAAATTTTCTTTCTTTTATAAAAAGATTTATTTGTGATCTTTTTATTAATATATTGTTAACAATAATTAAAAATGGATGTATTTATTGTAATAAAAAATAAAATATTATAGTAATAAATTATATAACAATCAATTGAAAAATGAATTAAAAAGGAGAAATGTGTTTGTTAATAAAATCTCTAAAATATTAGGGGGGGGAAAATACCACAAAATTATATTGTTTCAATAAACTTGCCTGAAAAGGATGAAAATAATATGTATTCTTAAAGTAAAAATGAGACTGCTTTAATTTTATTAAAAAAATGTAATTTTGAAATAGTTCATCTTAACTTTTTAGAGGACATGTTATAAATACTAATATTATAAAAGAAACAAGAATATTAAAAAATACTAGAATATTTCTTTTAAAAAGTAAATTTTAATTTTGATTAATTTAATATAAAATGATTATAAATTCAATCAAAAAAGGTAAAAATGTACCTTAATGCTAGAAAAAACTTTAAATTATTATATAGAATATTAAGAGAGAAAATTAAAAAAAAACTAAGAAAATATAAATTTAAAGTTGATTACATAAAGAATAATCAAAGTTTTCTTTTTTTGGGCTTAATAGATAACGAAATATTTAGAAACTGCAATTCATAATGAATTAAATTGTCATAAAGTTCATTTTATTTAAATCATACCCTTATTTTTTGAAAACTTTTTATTTAGATCCTAAATATTCTCTTTACATTTAAAATAATCCTTAAAATTCATATTATAAAAACAAAATTTTCAACAAATAAAAGTTAAAATACCATATTAAATGTTTTTCAAAAGTTTAGGGAGGCACCTTGTTCTTCATTGGCTCCGTCCCTGTCTTTACTTGATCATTGAGGATTACCTTAACATTAACAACTCACCTCTCCATTAACTAGTTGAATGTAATGCAATGCCCTCATGCATTCTCTTAAATAAAAAAAGGTAGCATGTTCGAAAAAAATAAATAAATAAATAAAGGTAATAAATACCATGTTTAGTCCCTAATCTTTATCATAAATATTAGATATTATTTTAACTTTTTATTTGGACCAAAATAATCTTAAACTTTTTTAAAATCAGCAAATTTAATCCTAATATTAGTCACTTTTATTAAATTCCTAATGAAATCTTACTTCAAATTTTGGGAAGGCACAAAATCCTCAAATGGGGAGAAAAAAAAACCGTTAAACTTTTTCTTTTTAACACTAAACATATATTTATTTTTTTAACATCATTGGATCCTTTTTTTTTTTTTTTTTGGCCTTCCACCTAATGCAAATCCTTTGCTTCAATTCTATAAACTTTTAATATAACTTAATAATTTAACAATATAATAAATTTCTACCATAAAAAAAAAAGATAATGAATTTCATAACCTAAATATTTTTCTATTGTAATTGATTTGTCATCTTAATTACTATTTTATAAAACATATTAAAAATTATAAAATAAAACTTCATTTCAAATTATAAGATTACAACCCATAATATATACATAAACTCTTATTTGTAAAGCAAAAAGGAATTTTTTAAACATTAAAAAAAAAAAAGAGTTAAGATGTTTAAAGAATCTAAAATTTAGCAAAAATAATTTTAGGGTAATGAAAATTTAAAGAAAATTTCTGTAAAGATTTCTATTGGATCTCTCCAAATTCTAGTCAATATTTTTTGTTAGGAACTTAACTGAACTAATTAACCGTAGGATTAAGTTAGGTAACTTTGAATTGGGGACTATTTTGGTCTAAATAAAAAGTTGAGATAAATTTGATATTTATGATAAAGATAAGGACTAAATTTGATATTTACCCTTAAAAAATAAAACTTATGGTTCACCCAAAAACAAAGATTGAACTGCATTTATACGTTTCCCCGCGAGCTATAAAAAGTGGATTTGGGTTTTATGTACAGTATTCGGGAATTGCCCAGGATTTTTTCTTCTCCTTTGGATATGCTTCATCTTCTTTAACAAGTAAGCTCTTCATCCTCAACAAGTTATTCAAACACAAACAATTACGTTTTTGCGAACCCTTTTTTCCTTTCTTTTTGTACGATGTTGTATTTTCTGAATAATTTCCAAAAGGGTTCTTTTTGCCTTTTCGATCATCTTTCCTTTTCCCTTTTCATTCATATTTCATTTAGGGTATGGAGATTTTTCTTGGGCTTCAATTGTATTTCATTTGTTTGGAGAAAACTATGTTTATCTTTGTATTGATGATCATGTGCAGACTAGGAGATAATCGAATATGGATTGATATGCTCTATTTTCTGTGGGGGGTTTTGGCTTTTACTATTATTTTTATTTATTTTCTGTGGATTTGAGCTTTCGTCTTGTTTTGTTAAGCAGATGATTTTCTGGTGGTAAATTGGTTAAAGGTTTCTTTTTTCTTCATTTTACTGGCAGATGTTGAAGGGTTTTTGAAGATGTTCTGGGTTCGTGAAATATACAGATTTCAAGGTTTGAGGTCGGAATTTTTATTTTTTCGTGCTTGTTCTGTGTTTCAACTTTAAGTTTTGACCCCTTCGCTGTTTTCTGGAACAGAATTGATCCTATTTAAACTTCTCTCTTTTTTTCTTTCC
>BPVZ01000067.1:1072450-1082713 GCA_020521535.1 Rubroshorea leprosula | reverse complement strand
AGGTGGAGATAAACCATGGCAACAATCAACACACACCACTCAAGCCTCACCATTAATTTCTGTGTTGTCGCTATTAGCTAGCTTTACGAGTACCGTTTTTATGAAATTTCACAATCACACATGTATTGAAATGGAAATTTCTCCGTATCGACAATCCATTTCACCTGCTAGGATAGGATTCCAATGCTTTCCCTTACGCATATCCTCGACCGCTTGCTGTAATTGTTGGGTTTTAGTGGACATAGTAGAAGTAAAAATTTAAAAATTTTTACCTTCCAACTTATTTAGGATTCTTTTGAATTTGAAGATGGTTAAAGAAGGATGACAAAACAAATCTCAATGAAGTGCGTTAGTATCCCGTTGGGGTGCCCTAAATCCACTATTTTAACTAAACTTAAATCCCAAATAAAACTCCTCCAGTAATAATTCACATGTACACTAAAGAAAATTAAGAGAAAACTAAAATCCTCTGGTGCTAGTTTTGAGGTTAAGAAAAGAAATATATTTTCTACTTCTATTTATACTAATAGATTATAAAAAAGACCAGAGTAATTCTTATACAATTGGAATTATATTAAAGATCAAATGCCAATTTTAGTTCTAAAATATTTTTTACACTTTTTTTACTAAATTATGAAGCACACTTTTTTAGTTTTTTTTATCAATTAATTTGTTAATTCTATTCAAATATGTACATGTTTAATTTTTAAATCTATAAGTTCAATGATTAATTCAAAAACTAAAAATGTGTATATATAAACAGATTTAATAAATTAACTAATTGAAGAATTAAAAAATATAAAATAATCTAATGACTAAAATTGTTCAAAATTAAAAATTTAAAAACTGAAATTGACATTTAATTTATAACAAATAATACATTTTTTTTCTGAAAATATATAATAAATTATACTTACCCTCCAAATTAGAGCGAAAATTTTGAAAGGGCAAGACTTTCCTTTCTTTTTTGTCCTCTCTTTTTGTTGCACACCTAGTTCATGTTGAGCTAGAAGTGGCAGCTAGGGCTTCTTCGCCTTTGTTGTTGCACAACCCTAATCCTACGTGGGCTAGGGTTCAGCCACAAGGCACACTTGCTCTTAATCGATAATTTTAAATTTTTTTTTGTCTTTAATTTTAAACAAATTTAAACTTAAATCAACTTAGATTAAATAATTAATTTAACCTTTCTACCAAATAAAGTCTAAAACTTAATTAATTTATGCCAACGACTTAAGTAGTTCAATGGTTATCTCCTTCCGTTGGAAGTAATAGATTCTGAGTTCGAGTCGCAAGACATGCGGATGAGGTGAGATAAGAAATAAAATATGGTTGCTTCCCATTATGCATCTAAGATCAAAAAAAAAAAAAAAAACTTAATTAATTTATTTCTTTTGTGAAAATATTATTTGCATATAAATTAATCCTTTTCCATGAACCAAAAATTCCATGAATTCCAATTCCAATTCCATTTAGTGCACTGTTATGTGTGACCCTCTAGATTTCAATCTCATTGGTAGTAAGTTATATAAAATAACTCAATGAATGAACTCCTTCATTCCCATTGTGGCTACAGACTTAAAATAGTCTTATCTTAATTAAAGAGCCTAAAGATATCTTCTCTCGTTAACTAAGGAGTGATAAATCCTATCTTGATTTGCTTCTATCATCATATGATTTATGATGCATCCAATAATTATATTATTTGCAATCACTTGTAGTGACTATTTTTTAACAATATCATAAAATTCGAGTTCTCACATAAGACACGAGAATCTCAAGTCAAAAGGTTATTTACTCTTGAGTCATAGATGGGAATCCACTAATAACATGTGCATGTAGTTTCATAGTGGGTCTGTCTAATGAATTCATTTATTAATATTTTCTTCCTCACCCTAGTCATCTTCTCTAGTCCCCTCAACATTATGGTAGAGTTCTCTCTCTCTCTCTCTCGAATTTCTTTCCTATTGACGCTTTGTCACCATCTTTTAGGAGTTGTTGTCTAGGCTCTCGTGATAATTTTCATTAGATTTTGCCTCTGGTAGAAATTGAAGACAGCGTAGTGGTACTTGATTCAACTGGATGCAGCACTTGCCTTAGCTGTCAATAACATGGTTGGGGTACAGGGTCCCCAGCTAATCTTTCTAGACCAAAAACTGGAGTATATATTATAATGGACTTCTCATATATGCTTCGAATGCACAATAGAGTGGTCCTTTCATATTTATATGCACAATAGAGTGGTCCTTTCATATTTATTTGCTCTGCTATAGCGATTGTCATAGTTTTTTCTAGGTAATTTTTGGTAATTAATACCTTTTTGTGCTTAATTAACTATATATGTCAAAGGTAAAATCATTTGTTACTATTGCTATGGGTTTAATTTCATCAGGATTATATTGGTATAAGAGAAAAATGAAAATCAAGATGTCCTAGCATTTTAGAATTAAATGTTAATACTCCCAATAAAATTATTTAAATATCTTTAATGAATCTTTCTTACATATTGATTAATCAAGAGTATTGTAATCTTTTTATTATTATTTATAGCATTTTAATTGACAAGTAATTCTGAATTTTTTAACCTATTGATATAATATCTTCTTTTACCATCAATGAATTTCATTACTTTCAACCTAAAAAGGTTTATTAAGAATCATATTAAGAGCTAGATTTTTTTTTTTCTTTTTCTGAAAACATTATAATTTGGGAGAAGGTGGAATGAGATTTTAACCCAGCAGTATACCTGGTAGCTGCACCCTTATCCAACTTTGCTTAGGGCTCCGGTGCCATTCAGAGCTAGATTAGAAAATCTAGGGTTAAAACCAATGAACGTCCCTTTATTGCAGTACTTTGTTCATTCTTGAAATTATTGTATAAAGGAATTGTTCAATGTCATCCTTCTACTTCAAGTTTTGGTTCAATGTTGTCCTTTTTACTCGAGAAAAAAATTTTCAATGCCATCTTTATACTAATGCCATTAGTTACAACCTGCTAACACCATCCATCCTGATTGTTATCTCTAACCAAACAATAGTTTAAAGCATTTTTTTTATTTCTTTTTTGTCCTTTACCATTTACTTTTTAAGATTTTACTTCAATTGTCCTACAATAATTTAAATAATTTTTTAATTACTTGAACCAACTCTAATAGTTCCACGTGATTGATCTTAACCATTTGATCTTAAATTAAATCTTAAATGTATTTCTAATGATTCTAAATTTCATTGAGGACCTTAGTTTGCAAAGTGGTTCAAAAAGTATTTAAAATAAATAAAATAAGATATACTTAACTGCTTGGAAGACTGGATTGAGGAGAGAGATTGGTTAAAGATTTGGCAGACTCGATTGAGGGGAGGGAATGGCTAGAGATTTTCTGTTTTAAAAGTTTAAAATAATTAAAAGTAATGGCGTAATTTTATGCTATTTTATTTGTTTTATTTTTTCATCTATTTTATGTGTATGTATCATTATCCTTATTTTTCATACATAATTATTTTGTTTTCAATCATTCATTCTCCTTTATGTTTATAAAAAAATGTACTTAAAATTACTTATAAGAGGAACTAACAATTTTAGATATTAGTGATTTGAAAGCGACTCATTAGAAAATAATGAAATTCAAATCTTGAGGTGTACTTGCCCAAGTATTAATTACTTCTTCCGAACGGAAATACCCGGTTTTTTTATTTTTTTTCCAAAGTAAGAATATGAAACTAATCAAATCAGTTTATTCAAAGCGGTGCGCCTTGGGCGGCTATCCAAGACCATAGAAGCGTAGAGCAGATGGTTCCATGTATCCGGTACACCAGGTACACACCAGTGGCTGCAATCCGCCAGCATCTGTGGCTTCTCCCGTCCGCTTGCTATCAGTTGCTTTGCATTCGGTGTTTTATAAATCGAGGAATGAGCATCAACCCGGTACTGAGTCAGCTTGGTGATGTTCAAGTACTTAACCGGAATTTTCAAGGCTGAAATTGTCCTCTCCACAATTTCCTTCAACGACTTCCCGAATGTCAACTTGTAGGACTCATCCATTATAGGCATTGTTTCTCCATAACACCAGTGCTTTCCAAAATGAGATGCCGAAAATCCACGGAAAAACACTCTAGTTTTGCTTGTGTCCACGTTCTTCTCGATCCACCGTGCCCAAGTCTTCATTGCCACTCTGAATGCTGTTTCCAGCTTCATATCCTCGAACACTTTCCTCTTGTACTGAAACCAGTCCCATCTGCAATGTTTGCCCACATTCATTAATACAATATTGACTATTCATTATTATTTGGTTTTGGGTTGCAAGCCTATATGGAAAGATATTCAAAAGTTACGGACTATTTTCCTTTATGTATCTCAATCCTTATTTTATACATAATAGATCATTTCTAAATTTTATTTTACCCATCTCCAAACTCTAAGTTAAAACCTCTAACATGCAGTGGCATAGTAAAAAATTATTGTGAGGGGGGCAAAATTAAAATTTCAAAATTTAGCAATGTTTTCCTAATAAGGTTGAAATTACTATTATTTTTTTCTCTTAATCATAAGCATTTCTTAAATGATATCTTTGTATTTCTAATTCCAACCTAGAAATGACTAAAAGCACAAGCCAAACTATAATTCAAACAACAACTGTTGAAATAAAAAACAATTATGGTAACAATTTATAACTTATCATTCAATTAATTTTTATTTTCTTTATTTTTCTTTTTTCTTTTTTCTTTTTTTTTTTTCTTGTCTTTCTCAACATTACAAAAGTAGTATTAAATGAAAAACAAAAAGAAAAGAAAAAAGAAAATGACTAAAATAATATGAAATAAAAGATTTAAGAACAAAAATATATAAAAATAAAAGTTAAGAATTGAAAACAAAAAAAGTGGGATCAAAATAAATTTAACCAAAAAGTGAAGAGCTAATTACCAACATATTAAAAATTTAGGGAGGCTTGTGTTCTTTGAAGACCCCTGGCCCCTCTCGTTGCTAACAATAACATAGAGACTCAAGCAGTAAACTAACTCCTGTTCTATTTATCTAGCTGTGTTAATTGGTACGTATTACGTTACCTTTTCCGGTTCGCCCACCAGTGGCCTGTGTTGAACACCATAATATCCGCACCAACCCATTTGCGAGCACCAGGGCTAACTCTGTCAAGTTTCAAAATACTTTTTCCTGTTGTTCGGTTCACTTCTAATTCCACCAAGAAATTGGACCAATGGAACTCAACGCTGAGGTCATATGCCTGCAACAACACATTAGATCTTAATTTTATAGTTATAAAAATAAAGCTATCATCTCAGTACAAACAAATTAAGTGAATGTGGTCTGATACACATAGACTGACCCCAAATGCATAAAATTTAAAAAATAAATAAAATAAAATCTACTTAACCAAGTCGCCACGCCGTATTTTACCTCTGACTTAAAGGTCCATCCTGGTCTTGTAACACTGGATTGATTAGGAATAGTAGAGTAAAGAAGGCAAGCAAGAGATTCCCATTGGCTATGGTTGATTGAATCTCCCACCAGTATAACTCGCTTCCCTCTTAGTCTCTCCAGCATATCGTGGGCATTTAACCTTGAACAGATAGAGAATTAATTCTCAGTCAGAATCAGCACTGCTTCAGCTAGAGAACCATCCATTCACGAAAAATATATGAAAATTGAAGATGGAGTTTTGCTCAGTCCTTGCGGCTTAGACAGTTTGCAATACCCGTGGAATTAGTTAGGCTAAAAAACCCGTACACCTATGTTTTCCACAAAATAAAATTGAAAAGTGAAAAGATTACCTTGGAATCTTACAATCTTTAGCTTCCCATCTCCATTTTTCATACTCTCTGTCTGACCGCCCATGCCTCCGGCAGTTCACAGTGTCGCTAAGAAAAGAATCACATATTGTAGGGTCGTACATAGGACTTGTCTGAGGATCATACACCCATTTTCCATCAAAGATATCACATTTGTTTTCCTCCATTGCAATTTCTTCCTCGACGTTATCACTCTCGATTGATGGTTCTGAATTCTGCAATTTCGTCTTCGGAACCTGAACATTTAATCTTGATGGTTCTGAATTCTGCAATTCCGTTCTCGGAATCTGATTATTTAAGGTTAATGACCTTGAATTTTCCCAGTTGGAAACAGGAACCTGTTGAGCAGATTTTTCAGGTTCAACATTTCCAGTACTGGAGTATGATGGCTTTGAATTCTGCCACTGCGGAGCCTGGACATTTAACCTTGAAGTTTCTGAGTTGGAAACAGGAAACTGTTGAGCAGATTTTTCTTGTTCAACATTTCCAATGAGGTATGATGGCTTTGGATTCTGCCACTGCGGAACCTGAGTAGAAGATTTCTCTGCTTCTGGAATTTTCAACTCTGACATGGTAACCTGAGAGGATTTTTCCGGTTCCACATTAGTGCTGGTAAAATTCAAAGGAATGCAAGATGGTAAATTGGACATAGGAAAGCGAGAAGTGGCTTGTTCGCTGTTGGGGTTGAAGTTTTGAGGGTTGGGATATTGCACGTTCACCGTATTGGGAAAGTCAATTGAAGTTGTTAATGGTCTCGGTAGGTTCTGAAGAACTGAAGTGTTGGTGCTGCTGGGGCCGTTATTGAGGAAGACAAAGAGAATTACCATGAAGCTTACAAAGGTGACCAGCCACCATCTCTCAATGATAGTGGAAAAGTTGCTCATGGCTGAAATTCTGTATGATTCGGTGTGTCTTGGAAGGAGAGAGTCTAAATATAAATTCGTAAGTCATGACTAGGGAATTGATGAAAATGCCCTTGAAATTCTTTTATTGAACTGAATTATGCTGTGTGAAGACTGAAAGAGGGTAGAGATTAGGGGTATTCTTGAAAATCTACTTTCTTATATTTGGAAATTAAACTGAACCCTCTTAGTTTCCTCTTTGTATCCTTCCCACATTTCCATTGCTTAAAAAAAAAAAAAAAAAAAAAAAAAGAAGAAGAAGAAGAAGAAGAAGAAATGGTCTCTGTAGGTATAATGTGCTAAACCTGTAGGTGCAGCGCAGCAACATGGAGGGGATTTTTAGCCTACCATCCTTACTTTGATTTACTATATTTAGGTTGTGTTGAACTGTTGATGCATGAAAAGTGGGAAGAATGAAGGCAAAACCTTCTTAGTCCCCTATATTTATCTTAAATTAATGTATAAGCCCTGAAACCCTCGAATGATGCAAATTAGTCCTTAAATCCCTTGAAAGATGCAAATCAGTGCATCACTAATGGCTAATGCATGTGACCTTATGCCATCTATTCTTTTCCTTCACTTGGTCTCACTTTTTCACATATAACAATTTTAGTTCTTAAATTTTTTTTTGCACTTTTTTTCTATATTTCATTAGTTTTGAATCTATATATTTAAAACACTTTAGTCTTTAAATTATTTTTTACACTTTTTTCATCTTTTAACTATAAAAAATGCACTTTTTGTTCTTCCATCATTATTGTTTTGACATTCTTTAGTCCCTAAACTTTTGTTTTATACACATTTTTTATTTCTAAACTAATATTTATTCCATATTTTTAGTCTTTGAATTTTGTTTTATGCACATTTAGATCATTAAAGAAAATTGAAAAAAGTTAGCTAGACAAACTCAACAAACAAAACCGATAGAAGGGAAAAAGAAGGTGCATTTACATATTTGAGGAACAGGAAAAGGGTAAAAAATAGTTTATGGACTAAAGTTATTCAAAATAGAAAAATAGAGACTAAATTTGGTTTTTTTACCTTTTAAAAATGGTCACTCTCCTCTCTTGTGCAATGTATTTTAGAATTTATTTATTTATTTATTTTTATTTTTAGTACATTGATAATGAATTCTATAAAAAGATTTTTTTTTTCAAATCCCTACTTATTGAACTTAAGATTCAAATTTTAAATCTCTAATTTAAAATATTAGTTTTTTAACTAATTAAAACTTTATCCAAATGGTTTTCATTTGTTAAAAATATCTCCTCGCAAATTAGAAGAGGGAATAACATTTTAATCACGTGCTGGAAGTCATATTCTTGTTTCTAGCTTTTTCCTAAGAGACAATCTTTCTGGACCCATTCACACGTTGTCTCTAATGGCCGATAAAAAGAAACCATCATTCTATTCCTTTCCAAGGGAGACCGCAAATTCTACCATGTCGTTTCAACTGTAACAAACAGGGCCATCCAATCCTTATCTCTTTTGGCTTTTCTTACTTTTTCTTAGTATTCTCTTTATTTTGAATTTTATTCCTTTTTGACAAGGGAAATGAGAACAAATAAAGATACTTTTAAGATGAACAATTAAGATAGTTTTAGGATGAACAATTAAGAAAATTATTTTATTTAAATATACTAGATTAATATAGGAAGTGCTCATTTAAAATTGCTAAAAAAAATTTGTTTTAACGTATGCTGAACTAACTGGATAGCACTCCTATAAATAAAACAAAATACAAAATAAAGACAATGAACAATTAATTTGAGATATGTAAATGGTCCGTTGTACAGGCGCAGCTGGCCCTGTACGGTGATGAGGCCAGCCACTGCTGGAATCTTATCAACTATGCAGGGGCAGCTATTGCTCCATTAAGAAAACAACTTAATGTGGTGATTAAATCAAGTTTTAAATGACACAAAATGGACCTGGCTATTAGCCCAAGTGTTTCGTTGGCAGGAAAGAGATTCTTCCCACCTTATTAATTCATGGAGCAAATTAATCATTCCACTGATAATTTCTCAAAAAATTCCATGTACAGTTTTGTTTTTTGTTTTTCGTTTTTCGATAGTTATGATCAGTAACTCATTCGGAGAAACATTGATGTGGCTCGGGAGCCTTACAAAAGGCCAACCTTGTAATACAGTAGCAAACTCTATCCTAGTTCAACCCAAAAATAGGAACTATACTCCCACCCTAGGGGCGCCACTCCGGCTACGAAGTAAGTTCTTATACTAGACTTAAAAAAATAAGCACCCTCTTGAAATAGAAAATCTACTTATCATATAGCATAATGAAAACTATCTAAAAAGAAAGTCTATGCAGAAGGCAAACTAAAAAAGTTCAAGAGAGGAACAGATAATTATTCTTCAAAGCCAATGCTCTCGGAGTCTTCTCTTTGGCTGGTGGCTACCATCGATACCTAACGCCATAAGAGACCTTACTAGTTCTTACCTGCAAGGTCAAATGTGTTAGGAAAATATTAACAAAAAACAAAAGAATAAAAAAGGCTTAAGGCATGATTTCATAATTCAAAAATCTTCTAATTTAAAAACTTTTTTAAAATTAAGTGTGGAACATTAATTTTATTAAAGAAATTTATATTATCCGAATAAAAATCAACAAAAATCAACTGAAGGGTATATCTCAATAGAAAAACACTTGTCAAATGAATATCTCTCTAAAAAAATATTTCAAAAAGATGTGTTTTGTTATAAAAAATTGTGTCAAAAATTTAGATATATCTTTCTAATTAAAAAAAATTAATTTAAAAAAATTCAAAATTAATTAAAAAATAAATTTCTTTTGACAGTTCAAAGCCCCGAGTGCCCACCTAAATGATAATATATAAAGGGAGAAATGATAATATATAAAGGGAGAAAATCTAAACTTAAAGCTCACGTGTACATAATTTTAACTTTCCATAATTATTTATCACTAGAGGGTAGACATGTATATAAATCTTTTTGTTTCCTTACTTTTTCCAGCTATAACACTTTTACTTTTCAAACTATTCAACAAAATCTAAAGGTAGGCCCCCCATCTTGTTCTTTCTATTTCATCTGGTTCTGAAGAGTCTTCTCTCCTTTTTCTTGTGATTTTTGTAGCTAAAATAACGAAATTCATCTTAAAGTAGGGTGATAGGGACGTATCTATTTTTAAATAAAAAATAAAAATAAATTTATTTTTCAAATTTTTAATTTTTATAAATCATTTTAAATTTAATGTGTGACGTTATTTAATGTTAATAATATGTTATTAAGTAATTTGTTAATTTATAATGTCACTAATAATAGATTGTTAATATTAAATAATGTCAAATTAATAAATTACTAACGTCAAATGACATTATATGTTAAATTTGAAATGATTTATTTAGATAAAAAAATTTATAAATAAATTTATCATTATTTTTTATTCAAATGGATTCGTTTATGCCGTTATACTTTAAGAGTGAATTTATGTATTCTGACATTTTTGTGAGAGGAAGACAGATGGGCAGCGCAATAATAGAAAATGAGACAATCGATGAAGTTAAGAAGAGGAAGAGAAGCAGTAAT
>BPVZ01000067.1:1033196-1060500 GCA_020521535.1 Rubroshorea leprosula | reverse complement strand
GTTTTCCCCGAGGAAACACCTCGGGATTTTCAGGTGTAGAAGCAGCTGAGGACTTCAATAGTGTTGGACTGCGAAGCTGCCCAAACATTTGGCGCTGTCTGTGGGAACTTGAACAAAAAGTTGTGTAGCTTCATCTGCTGAAAGACAAAATGGTTCGGACTTTTACAGGAGGTCGCCCCCCAAGAACTGAAGTAGACGAACAGGAGGACACTCAATTATCTGAGCCCGATTTGAATGACTTTAGGCCAATGCCGAGAGACCTCTTCGTTGGGGGAGCTGAACAGGATCACCTTAGTGAAACAGATGACGAAAGAACACCAACGGGGTATGCAACCTAGCCTGAACAGTTCCAAGTTCCAGCGGGAACAAGACAAAGACCTTCTAGACCACACAATTCACAACCTGAACGACCTGAAAGTTCTACAGAACTTGCTCGGACAGCCGAGCTCGAAGAGAGAACCAGAGTTCTCGAAATGGCAATGGGTAAAATCCTTGCCCGTCTGATTCCTGATGACCCCCTGATTCCTTTGTTGAACAGGGATGCACAACCAGCTGCGGTTGTTGCAACTAGAAATTCCCCCGCTTTAAGCAACGTAGTGGTGCCGACCAGGCCAAGAGGAAGTGGGAAGCTGAATATCGAGCCCAGCTCGTCTAAACCTAGTGAAGAGCTGATGAGAAAGAACGCAGACCTTGAAAGACAGCTGCGAGATGTGCAAAAATCTATCGATGAGCTGAAAAGTCCCAGGTCGCACCAACAAACTCTTGATTTGGATAGTGCCCCTTTAAACCTGTCCATTACTGCAGAGCCGTATCAAGAAGGATTCAAAATTCCCCACCTGGAGACATATGACAGCTCTGGTGACCCTGATGAACATTTGCATACGTATCAAGCTATCATGAGAATCCAAAATGCCAATGACGCCATGATGTGCAAAGTGTTCCCAGCAACACTCAAGTCAACAGCTAGGAGGTGGTATCACAAACTTCCCAGACATTCCATAGATTCATATTCCCAGCTCGCCAAGTTATTCTCCAACAAATTCGCGAGCCAAAGGGAGATTAAACGCACGGCGACCGAGCTTATGCAAGTTCACCAGAAAGAGGGGGAATCTTTGAGGGACTACATGCAGCGATTTAACAAAGCCACATTAGATATCGATAACGTCCCTGATACTATCTGCTTATCGGCCCTGCTGCACAGTCTGAAACGTGGCAGGTTCCTAGATGACTTACTGGAAAATCCAACAAAGACGTGGAACGAAGTTAATGACAGGTCAGCTAGCTTCATACTGTTGGAAGACTTTCAGTCGTCGAAGCGACGAGCTGATGACAAACAGAGCAGAGGCAATGAACAGGCACCAAAGAGGGAGGAAAAGAAAAAGCAGAAGGGTAATGAGCAATGGGGGAAGCCAGCTGAATTCCCAAAATATGCTAACTATATCCCTCTCACTTTGCCAAGGTCTCAAATCCTAGCACAAATCCAGCACTGGGTTAGAAGACCCCCACCCTCGGTGCATGATTCCCCGCGAGCAGACAAGAGCAAGCATTGCGACTATCATCGTGTATACGGTTACAACACAGAAGACTGCCAACACTTAAAGGACGAGCTGGAGTTCTTGGCTCGCACTGGGAAATTAGAGGGATATGTTCAGAAGCCTCATACCCAGCAACCGACTCAAACTCACTTCGTGCATGAGGTCGACCATGAACACAAAGCATCACTCCTCATCCTCAGGGTCAAACACCACATCAGCAAGACTCTCGACTGAGTTCGTCAACCGAACGTTGAGGGGGGAGTAATGTTGGGATGAGGCCCAATGACCATGTTGGGCCACACGTAGCAGACCCAACTATGCGCCCACGGTCCCAAAAAGAGAAGACATACCCACGTGGGCAACACCACGCGGGCCAATGAGAGGTTTACATGTGCAGATACATGTCAGCACTTGGGGCTATAAATACCCCCCAACCACCTCCGAAGAAGGTAATTAATCTCTACGCTTCTCTCTCTGCAATTACTCCTTGAGAGCATTTCTCTCTAGAATACTGAGTATTGCTGACTTGAGCGTCGGAGTGTTTTTCCCGAGAAAACACCTCGGGATTTTCAGGTGTAGAAGCAGCTGGGGATTTCAACAGTGTTGGACTGCAAAGCTGCCCAAACAGTAGGGTGTGGAGATCTCTATAATTTTTACATAAAGTACTAAATAGAGTAAAATCACTAAAATATTAAAGTGTTTAATATTACATATTATGGTCAAAAGTTTTGGTTACCCACCAAGCCTTAAGAAAAAAAATAAAGTAATAACTCCACCACAAAGGTAAACTCTAACCCCTAGGATGAAGTACTAAATGTCTAGGGAGGAAAAATACCAAATTAAAAACTTTTGTTTAATTATAAACTTAATAAGTATAATATATTATAAAACATTTTACAATTGAGGTATACATATAACTAAAATATAAAATAATTATACTTACTTATATGTACTGATACTGTAACACCTTTTTTTTCATATCTATATGATATTTACATATATGTCATAATAGGCCTACATACGTGTACAAAAAGAATTTCATGCAAAAATCTTTAAAGTTTGCAACTTGTTTCCATTTAATTATAATATGCAAAGTTTAGAGATCTCCATAATTTAAAATCTAAAATATGATTTTTACATGAAGTACTAAATAATAATAAGCATTAAAATACTTATTACACATCAACATCAAAGGTTTTGGTAATACAAAGATTTGCCATTGCCTAAGCATAATCCACTAAGCCTTAAAAGAAATTAAGCGACAGCTCTTCTATGAAGATAAACTCCAAAGATGGAGAATTAAGTATCTAGGAAAAAACATTAAAACTAAAACTTTTAGTAAATTACAAATTCAGTAAGGCATTACAAAATATTTTTACAAACAAGGTATGCACAAAAGCAAACTATAAAATAACTACACTTATGTACATCCAAACATATCATTTCAATCAATCAAGTCGTAACTCCATTGACAACTCAAGTTTATAAGATTATTAAGCATATATAACCTAAACTATTTTTCTTAAATAAACCACAAAACAAAGAATTATATATATAATTATGGTCATGAAATAACCATGGAGAGCTAACCAATACACCCCCATCTCTTATTTCTCTTGGATATGACACATCATCCATTTAGAATGCATCATTTTACCGCAAAGAGGTCATCTAAAAGTAAAATATCTATATTTCAAATAGACCATTTTCCCGAAATGACTTAGTCTCCATGACATAGGCTTAGATTGTAGGATTTTTAATCCTCTAACGTCTCAAAAATATATAAAATATATTTAATATTTTACATATTTTCAAAATAATAAAAATATATAAAAACTAAAAGTAAAGCATTGAAAAATGTTGTTAAACGAAACCATATTATTACAAAACATACCACAACAATATTCACATTTCAATATCAAATTCAACTTCAACATACTATGTCCAATTTTCACAAAGTAGCTAGCTATAATACCATTCCTACACTGCCCTTATGCAGTGAAGCCATAATGCCATGCATTCACAGGTTTTTCTATCCTAAAAATGAGTTAAATTCTTTGGATCACAATCAAACTTCCAGCTTTATAGCATTTCCGTTCTTTATGCTAATTGAAGCTATATTGATTCTTGCTGTTAAGGTTCCGCCAGCAGCATACTCAGCAGCATACCTTCTTTCACATATGATGTCTTTCTCCCATCAGGCAAGGCTACAATGAAACATAGCAAACTAATCAACCTAAATTGATTCAATGGATTTCTAGAGAAAAAATAAAGACAGGACAAACTAATGAACAACTAAATAAACCAAATAAAATCAAAGTAGACCATACAATGATGGTCAGTTATCTATCACAAAATTACTCACGCTGTATCCTGTCAAAGCTTTGTCAGAGGATTATATGTCACAACATTTGGTTCATACTGCCAAGACTTCATTTCATTGAAATGACTAAAAGCAGCTTCCAATCTGCAACAAGTTCTGGAATGCGAGTTCTATTTATAAACAGGGAAAATGATTCGTACAGTTCATATGGATATACATGCTCAAAGTCCAAATGCTAACAATACGTTTACTTTCTTGGTTAACATGTTTAGATTCTTCTCCTTGTTCCATTTTCTATTACTTGTAGTATTTAATTAACGGACATTATCCTAACTTCTTACTCAGGTTGTGAGGTTTATAATACTTCTATAAACAATATACATAGAAAATAACTATTTATGAAGACATGCATCAGCCCATAGAAGAATTAACTCAGAAGAAATGACATTTTTTTTTCCTATGAAAAGGAGATAGCATGAAAGAACATTTACCTGGAAACGATAAATACAAAAGAAGAACTTTCCAACCTTGAGATTGAGCATCTGTTATTACTTTTTGCTTTAACCAAGATATCTCAAACTTCATAGCAGAGATCTTCATTTCTAAAGATGATCTCACAACTAATTCATGTTCTCTGCTATCTTTCGTCATGTTTGCCTGGGCCTGCAATTCCTCAATTGCTGAAAGGTGCAAGGTTAGATGTTAGGAACAAAGAAAGATAAGTAGTTGAATTAGACAAACAGATATCATTCATGTCCTACAACAACCCAACCAAAAAAAAAAAAAGAAAAGAAAAAATTTAAGATCCACTACAGGCATCAACAATAGCTTACTCCAATATCCAGCACCAAATTTTGAAAAAAGTATAAATGGTGATGTACTTTTGATAAACTTAGAAGGTAGTAAATTGATCTCTATCATACTAAACAGAAGGTTCACATGTTAAACATGCCTCAAGTAGGCCCTGCTTTCATTGCACCATCTGATATAGAATTAAAACTCGGCCTGTCAGCTACAAGCTAAAAAATGAAAATGGAAGCAAAACTTTTCTCCCTATACCTTTCTTGGGACTGGCATTCTCAGCACTAAGCTGATCAATTTCCCGCATGGCTTGCTTGGGGACTCTCCTCCCTTTTTCTGCATTTAAGTGTTTCTTCCTCCACTGGAAAATAAATCATTATCATTGATTGATAAATTGAAAGACAATTTCATCAAGACACAAAAAAAAAAAAAAAAAGGGGAATAAATACAAATCAATACTTGAAAACAGAGGTGGAGCGGAGGCAAAAGAAATATTGTTGAGCCAAACACACTGACTCAAATAAAAAGCATATCATGTTGCTGCTATGGTAAGGCCCAAACTGATACAATTATGCTGAAGCAAAACCAGACAGAGATTAGTTTAACAAAATACTTCAATACTAAAGTAGAATTCAGGAAAGATTAGGAAAACCTGCAAATGACCATGTTTAATAAGGATTGGACATGGGTTAAGTAGAATCATTTCCATGTGCCATGCTATGTCATTTTTCTGGCACATGCTGGAGCAACCCACAGACACACGGTAAAGAACCATGGAAAGAACATCAGCATATCAGAGGACAACACTATCCATCTCTAAGTAATTTCCTGCATTAGGGAAACAGGCACTACAATAAGACATTAATAAAAATAAAATTAAGAAACAGAGTTAAAATATAAGGTTATAAAAGTATGTAGCCAAGATAGGAATCATAACCAAGGGAAGGGAAGAGTGAAACAAAATCAGGATAAAATGATTGGAGGAAAAGCGCATGAATGTAACTTTGGTAGGTGCTGAGGGAAAGATAATCAAGGCCCAGTAGCTGAAAGCATCGACACTGCTGTTGCAATACCAGTCCTTGGCGGGAAGGTTAAGGGTGTTTCCATCCAATGCCTCTGTGCCTCATAATCCCCAAAGTTAGGAGTAATAGCACCAGAGTATGGCCTAAATGCATTTTGGTATAAAGCTCTGGAATTGCATCTTCCTTCCCCCCAACACCCTCCCCAGTCCCCACAAAAGATTGAAGATGTTAGTTTCTGAAATTATTGCCAATAAATTCTCCATCTGTATTCCAAGGCCGAGTTTCATAAGACTTTCCAATGATGCTTCTCTTCTCATTCACAGTCCCATCCTCACAGCGGTACTCTGGGAAGTAATCGAGGAAAGTTTTACTTCCCAATTCATTGATTCCACTAAAGAGAAAGCTCCTCAAAATATCCTATGAATCATTTTCAACTGTCAAGTAAAAAACTGGGGAACAAGAATCATCTTCAAAGATTACAGAGCGATACCTTTGCATGCTTCTCACCAATCAACCTTTTCAGGAATGCATGACCTGGATCCTGCTTAAAAGAAGTAGCATCAATAAAAAAGATAGGAAATATAAAGGCATAACAAATTAAAACTTCATCAAAGGCCCCATATCATTGAGAAGAGGTTGACAGTTGACAGACATGAGGCTACGAAACACCAACCTTTTCTGCTCTCCATGTTAAATATCTATGTTGTGCTTCACAGTCTCTTATCAGCTGAGATGGTTCTGTCTCCTTCACTGCTTGGTCCATCAACTCTAGCCATGCCTAAAAGGGTACTGTCAGAGAACATAATCTAGGATAATGGAAGCACAATTCTGGATTGTTCAGAATCAAGTGAAGAAAGAAACTCCAAGATACATGTTACTTTCCAAAGCCAAAAATTCTGTACATAGCTAGAGAATTTCCGTGAAAATCAAGAGAATTCTAAAAGATCAAGGCATAATATGGAAGTTCACACATTTTACCTTGTAATATTCCATAAATGCAGAATATAAAACATCATAATTTGATTGGCTTGAAGTGAACTTGGTCCATATCACTATTGGTGAGAAGAATTTAATAGACTCACTTGTAAGCTTTCCTCCCCATGGTAAAAGCTGCATGAAATCTGTGTTCAGTCACCATGGCATAAATTTTAGGTAGGGTTTGTGAACAAATAGCTATTTTAGAATAAGAATTTGCACCATGTGACAGTTCACGGGATCACATTTACCTCAGAATACTTAACACCTAGGGGTATTAAATGATTGTAGTATTTTTCCCTGTAATCTCTATGAATGATAACATTATGCAATGGGTTCAGGTCCCTGCAATCAATCAAGAGTATGTTTAAGAGCATGTGTGGTCCAGGATTGAAAACAATTGTTCTAGTCCTACATGATTGATTATATGATAGCTTCTATTAAATGAACACCAAAGCATTTAACTAGTTATCTTCCAATGCCCCACCAGAAAAAGGAAAGATAATGAAGGTAACCTACAACACAATTATGTTTGTGTTAGCAGCAGTGAAGAAGTTGGCACAGAATATGGGTATATCATATTCTGGTTCTGGGAACGCAGCGAAATCCAAAACCTGCAAAAACTTATCCAGTAGGTAAGAAGGAAAAATATATATAGGTGCATATACACCCAATTTTCATCAACTTGTTCTATTGCCTCATCCTCCCAATTCTTCCTATGGAAGCAACTTCAGCCAGAATCTTAAGGAAATTCCACGATACAACCCAAGGAATGTATATTACTATGTGTCCACTACTATACCAAGAGAGGTTTATGGTCCACAATCTATACTCATGCCCTGGCAAAATATTGGTCTTTAATAAATGACTTAACAAAATATTATAATTTGTACCTGTATGGTTTCACTCTCAATACTCATACTTCGCAGCAGCCTAATTTTGGGAGCTTCAAAAGATAGCATTCCAAGCCTAGTCTTTCCATCCATTGCAACCATGGAACCATATTTTTCCTAATGAAATAACATTTATTGTCACATAAAGCATGAATTTTACAAAGATTTCAAGCCCATGAAGAGTTACAGCAGTATGATTGTTACAATTCCCAACTTTATTCTCCAATTCATGAATTGTAATTATAATGCACATTACAACACCAGGAAAAAGAATAACACCTTGGTAAGAAAAATTCTTTCCTTTGCATTATTATTGACCATTGTCATAAAGAAAGAAAAACACATGTGAATCAAAACAATCCCAAAATAATCCAAATATCAGCATCATATAAAGGAACCGTGAAGGCCTAAATACTGGTAAGTGGTAACGAACAGAAATGGAGAAAGAGAAGAGGTCACCTGGAGGGGAGAAGGGAGCACAACAGTGTGGTGATTTGTCTCATTGAGGGCAAAATGAATGAACTTCTGGTAGGAGACTGCAGAAACTTGAAGCACACAATTTCTCTTCCTCCAATTACAGTTTTTGATTAATGGGGCAGGTTTTACAGTCGAGCAGAAGCTCAGTAAGGAAACATAAGATTCCATTGAGTCACAACCAAAAATATTCAGCAACTTGACGAGGTAGAATTGAGCCTACAAAAAGGGAAAATCAAGCCTTAACAAGCTGTCAAAAGTGGCTCAAAAACAGCGGGGTATACAAGCTAGAGTAGTGCTGAAATTGAATCACAACAAGGTAGAAATTGAGTCAACAACAAGGTAGAAATGGATGCTTTAAGGCCAAAGAAACAGCTGCTGAACAGGGGAATTTAAGTCCTCAAACGGTGGAAAAACATGCCCAAACAGACAAGATTTTCTGGGCAACAACAGCTGCCAAAACGCTTAAAAATGTGGGCATTCAAAGCAGAAAATATGCACGTTTAAGGGCAGCTTGGAATTCTGGTATGATAGAACAAATAAACTGCAGCTTTCTGGGCGCATTTAAGGGTAGAAACAATAGCCAATGAAAGAACAAAAACATGTTAAAACAGTACAAAACCCAAGCAAGGAGAGTACAGATTCTAACCAACACAATCGCATACATTCCAGTATGAAAACAGAGAAAAAAAATAAAAACAAAAACTTCAAGTTGAAACAGCAGCTAAGCACAGCTAAAATTTCTGGGCTGCTTGGGACTGTTTCATACAAAATTTAAGCAAGAAAAACATGTGATTCAAGACAGGTTACAGTAGGAAGAGCTGAGATTAACAGGGCAGGATTTCAGCAGCAAAATCAAGTGATACCGAGGTGTTTTTGTGTAGCAACCAGCAGCTAAAAGTCTAGTAAAACCATGATGACATGTGGCAGTAGATAATGTGGTAATAGAGCAGAAAACAGAGCAAATTTCTGGGCACTTTTGAGGGCTGATACAGCGGTCATAAGTGATTAAAAACTTGTGCAAACTGAGCAGAAAACAGCACTTAACTAAATTCTGGGCTGTTTGTGTTGGCTTTAATTGCTAGAATAGAATGAATTGATGCTGTTCGTACAGCATAAAACGGAGTAAAAAACAGTGTGGAATTCACCGCAGAAACGCACATTTTCTGGTATGAGAAACAGGGAAAATCCATGGCCGGCAGCAGGGAGTAACAGGGCAGAAACCGAGATTTAATAGGGTATATCAGTCAAGAAATCTCAATACAAAACTGCAGAAAGACTATTATAAACATAGGGGGAATCAAACCTTAATCGGCAGCTATATCAATTTCGATTAGAGCTTAAATTAGGGTACAAAAACAGATTTGAAGGGGTACAGAACTCACCCAAAATTGCAGGTCTCCAAATGTCGAGCAGCGAGCAGGGTCAAGCAAGGAAATCAACGCCTTTGCTTTTGCAGGGATCTTGATGACGAGGGGAATGGGAGGCGGGTCAGCAGAGATAAGGGAAGAATGGATATTGTGAAGATGGAGGGCTAGCCTAGAGTTAGTTTGACAATCGGATAAAAATAGATTATTCTAAATTGGAATTTAACTTTTATTTCAACTTCTAATCTATTCCCAGTAAATTAAGCTTACATTACACTTAATAAGGGACAGAGAATGGTAAAGGCAAGGAGCCATACGCCCCTGCCCCTTTTGAAAAAAATTAGTACTTTTTAATATTTTGCGAAAATTTTAGTAAATAAATTAATACATATTTATATTTAATAAAATAGTAAATATTCGATTTAAAATTTTTAGTACATACAATAAAAAGTTCCCCTTAATATTTATTTGAAATAAAAGAAAATAGATCTACAAAATACTTTTGTTATGTGGTTACTTATAAAAAAGTAGTAAAAAATATCTATTTTTAAAAAGAAACTCATAAAAATAGTTTTCGAAATCCCTAACTAGCCCTAAAATTCCTAAAGCCAAACTCTACTGCTCCCCTTAGTCATTCCTCTCTGTCTACTAAAGATGATATATTTTGTATTAATTAAAAAACTCTATTAAATCTCCTTTTGTCTTTCTATAACTTTTTATTATACATTATTAATTTTTCAATTAATTAAACAATTTTAATTTCTTATAACAAAAAAGGTAATTTGATTTCTTACTTTCTAGAAATATTAATTATATACAATTTATAAGTTGACTATAACACTCACTTTATAGATGAAATAATTGAATTCTATAATGTCATCTTTCATGTTAATAGACAATTTACTTCATTGTTATTAAATTATAAATAAAAATTATAATTTTTTCATAATATTATAACTTAAATTATTTAATTATTAGTCCATCTATAACTCTAACATGAGAAAATAAAATAATTTAATTTTATAATGTCCTATTTTGTGTTGAGTCATCTTTTATTTTATGTGTGTTATATTTTGCCCCTACTTAAATTTTTGTCAAGCTTCGTCCCTGTACTCAATAGAATGCTCACGTCACGTCACATACAAGGGGGAAGGTGATAAGAGAAAATACACAAGAATATGAGAAAGGTGATACACAAGCCCTACTTAATATTACAACCCATAAAATTCAAAAATTCATGAACTTGGATTATGACCAGGCACCATGCAAACTACGTTTGGGAAAATTCCTCTTTAGTGTGTATGTCAAGATTTCCTTCTCAATTTAGTGGAGAATCTGAAATCTAGTTTAAACAAGTGACATTTGTTAGTAAAATCTCTCTTTAGTGTATCAAAATTGTATTTGTATACAATAGTCATTTTGTCAAATGACCTTTTTGTCATTTTAGACCTTTCAAAATTTCTTTCTCATCCATTTTTTCTCGCATGGCCAAGTCCATTTCTTTCCTTTGATTTTGAGCATCGCCAGTGTCCCTAGCGATGGCAACAAGTGCTCATGGTGTTATGCTCCAAACCTTAGAGTGGAACAGACATCGTACACTTGTGAGTAGGATTCACAAGTGCATCAGGCTTAATTTACTATCCAAAAATTGAATACAGTTAAATAAGGTCTACTAATACCTATATTTTAATTGAAATTTAAGCAATGTTCAAATAAATCCTTCAAAGTCAAATAATGTAATAATTGTTAATTAAATCCTCAACTTCCTAATAATTCCAAAAGAACTAAATCAAGTCTCCACTAAGTCCAAACTGACTCTAATAAGCATTTGTCATGCGCCCTGATCTCCAACGTCTCTAGTATCGTTACTTGAAATGGTGGACAAGGAAAAACATGAGATATACTCTCAATAAGTGAATATTAGGCTTCCCTTTTTTATTTATAAATTTAAAATTAAGCAAGCCAACAAGTATAAATTAAGTATTAAGAAAATGGGTACAAGTATGGGAAATAAATAGACGTCTTCTCTATAAGTCATGGCCAACGTTTATTAACCTCCCACTTGTGGGCACAAGATTTGCTAGTGTATAATTCCACAGGCAAGATAATAAGAATGAATCGGTTCCACAAGTAACATGTCGACATGTGTTAGCATTTTTAAACCTCTCACTAGCGGGCACAAGTAAAACATGATTATACTAAACTCTAAAATAGGCTAACAAGTACATTTTAAGTAAACATACTTATTTTAAGAAAACATGTATCACAAGGGTCAAGCAGCATGTATAAAGAAATTTATATAATTAGGCTTGCTTAAATAATTAAAATTCAACTTTGAATAAAATGAGATTCACTCATGATGACTAAACCAAAACAGGTTCTTAATCCTGCCACCATCTCAAAATCGATAAAAATCATGTTTTAAAATTATATTTAAAATCAAGGGTAGAATCATAAATTTACTTACCTTAAAAATCAAGATCTTAAACTTGAAATGTACAAACAATCAAGAACCTAAAATTTACATTGAATATTAATCAGCAACAATCTAGAATTATTAGTCCTAATTTAATAATATCTAATTTTAATAATATCTAATTTTATAAAATTTATATTAAATTTCCTACGCAGGTGTCTACACCTACTTTCTGACTAAAATTGAGGGTATTGACACCATTGTGTCAACCTTTAAACCTATCATACAGTGGCCATGTACTACACCACATAGCACACACAGTAATATTGCAGCATCATTGGTCCCATCAATTACTATTCATATTATTTTAATAAATCAGTAGGTGTCAACACCTATTTTGTTACAAGATTAGAGTGTTGACACTACTACAAATCTCAAACCAACAAGGCAATGGCATCATCGCCACTCATCCTCACATAACAACACTCACATGCAATCGTGTGGGTGCTACTATACAACAATTCTTTCCCCTTTTAATTTTACTAATAAATCAATAAATATATATGTATTTACACTATCTACTACTAATTTAATAATACTTGAGGTAAAACATAAAAAGTCACTAAGATCTACGATTTTGATGTCAAATTTGAGATGAAACCTCAATAACAAGTGTAAAAAAATGATTTGGGGATTATAATATTAGGTGTAGCAATAAAGATCCAAGAAAATAAGAAAGAACAAGAAATAAGAGGAACAAATATACTCACTTTTAAAATCTTAGAGTTGAATTTTAGGAGAAGAAGACAACTGGATCTGGGAAGAGGTGTTTATTGCATGAAAGCAAATTTATTTTGAGAAGGAAAAATGGTTAAGCGGCAGATTTCATGTTTGAATTTTATTTGGGGAAATAAAAATTCCTAAATTAAAAAGCATTAATCCCAAATTAAATCTTTGAATTAAATCCTTAATTTAATATAAAAATTTAAGATCATAAATCCTCATAATTGACAATTAATCCCAGCCATTAATTAGGTTATACACATTTAATTATATTGATTCCCAAAAATCAAGAAAAGTATGCAAATTATTACACACGGTGGTGAGGACCCTCTTCTCATCTCCATCCATGCTAATGGTGGATATAGAGATCCTCACGAGAATTTTTGGTGAGAGGGCTAAATGACCTTCGTCTCTATATCCACAAGGAATGATAGGTTCTTACAGGTATATGAAATCCTCCTAAATATTAAATAGAATATGTCATTATTTTTCAAAGTTGTATATAATAGTCATTTTGTCAAATGACCCTATTGCCATTTTAGACCTTTCGAAATTTCTTTCTCATCTAGTCTTTCTAACATAGTCAAGTCCATTCTTTTCCTTCGCTTTTGAGCATCACTAGTGTCCCTAGCAATGGTAGCAAGTGCCCATGATGGCAAAAACCCCTTCCCTCCCACACTCCATCCCTGCTAACGGCAAATATGGGGATCCTCACTAGAATTTTTGGTGGGAGGCTTAAATGCCCTCTATCCCTATATCCACAAGGAATGATAGGTCCTTACAGTTATATGGAGTCTCCCTTAATATTAAATATATAGAATTTAACATTATTTTTTTCCCAATAAATAAAAAAAATAGAAATTTAAAATAACTCAAACATGTAAATACATTACACATACATTCTAGCAATATGTAGCTCCATCAAATACATATTGCCATACACATCCAACAATAAGTCCATAAAAAATAGCATAAAAGAGGGAAATTTTGAAACAAACAAACGCATAAAATAGTCTAGCAAATACATATAGTTTAGCAAATTCATAGAAAAAAAAAAAAGCATAAAAAGGGTAGGAACATGAAACAAGCAAATGCATAAACATCCATCCAGCAAGGCAAAGGCAACTTTGCAGCAACAACTTCAACTTGAGGAAGAAACTTCTTAAAACAAGAACTTCAAGTTAACATGATCTTAGAAAAAACCTTTATATAATAATTAGTATAAAAAAATATTATTGTCTAAAATTTACCCTAAATTCATCACCCTCATCATTCTCCTCCAACTCCTCAAATAGATCAAAGAACTTCATATCATTGTTAGAACTTGAATTTCAAATGTAATAAATGTTTAGAACACCAATTTAATAATAAAAAATAAAAGAAATATAAACTTAACTTTAATCTTTTACATCAGTCCTTCACTAATCTTGAAGACACATCCATACCTATATCATATCTAGTTTAAGCTGGCTTTAATATGGACTAATAGCTTTTCTAATAGCATTAAAAGTTGATTTTGAAGGTACAATAGACATCGAAATGACAAATGCATCTTTAGTAAGCATTTGCAACATAAGAAACCTAGCCTCACGAACCTTCCACCTATTCAAAATATCAAAAGTTTCTTCTACCTCAAATGGAACCACCCTTTCCTCCAAATAAGCATGCACCACCTTTTGAGTAGAATATCTAGGGTTTTCCAACAAAATTTTATTACCAATTGTAGAGTAAAATGAGGCAGCCACTAGTGAAGCATGGCTAGATATTCGCACACTTTTCTCATTTTAGCAAGTCTTAAATTGATATCTATCAACTAAATCATAACAAAGCTTTAAGACTTTTTGCATTTCCCCTAGAGTTCTTTCTCTAAAAATTTCAAAAAAAATGAAACTCTACCAACTCCATTTTATATTTAAGATCCAAAATAATTGCTATAGTCATAATGTCATGAACCTAACTCCAATACACGTCAAATTTATCAAGCTTTTTTACTAGCATTGTTTCTATAACAACATTTCCACAAGTTAACCAAGCCTTCAGTGCAATTTTACTTTCACAAATCTTAGGATATAAAATATTAGTAATAGGATACTTAGTCCCTAAAAACAACTCAATGATTTCATAAAACAACATCAGCCTACTAGAAATCTCCTCAGCTATTTCCCAATACTCCTCAAATGGTAAACATTTATATTGTGGGTCTTTTTGTTTCAAACAAAAGAAAACATCTCTATTATACACAGCCACATCAAGTATTAAGCAAGTTGAATTTCATCTAGTCTTGCAATCAAGAATTAACTTTTTAGAGAAAAACAATTTTCAATTGTCTAATTGTTTGTTCAAATTTCTCCTTTTTTTGGTGTTTCTATCCAAAAAGCAACATTATCTCTAACCCTTTAAATGCTATCACTAATTACCTCTAACCTATCTTTAACAATTAAGTTCAAGATATTTATTATAATAGATGCAAATTGCTTTCTAATGGCCATTAACTTTTTGCCTCTTGAAATGGTTCCATGCTTTAGAAGTAAGTGATTGTTTATGGCCTTGATTATCTTTTTGATTCTCACCTCCTTTTAATACAAGAGGAGCCATAACAAAAGATGAAGTTGGTATAGTACAGTTGCACTAGTGCTTGACATAACACTTGCACTTGATTCATTTGGAAAATTAGTGGGGGGTTAGGCTCTTGTGAAGACATTTGCCAATTGTCAACTAAGAATGAATTAAATTACTCTATCAATTTACAAGCATCACTGAAAAAAATTCTAATATTAAATCTTGCAAATGAGAATTGATCTTTATAAACCAAATAGAAGAGATGCTTTAGAAACCTAATGAATGATTTGAAAAAAAAAAAAGAAAAAAAAGAAAGGAGAAAGAGATGTAGTTGAAACAAGAGAGATGCAGCCAAAACAAAAGTATCAACATCTTTTAGACCATTCGTCGCATCACAAGAAGAGTATACGAGACTAGAGACTTGAGAGTGTGACGAATGAAGAAAGAGAAGTAGTAGGTGATTACCTTGGTAGAATTAAAAGAGATGCAATAAAAGATGACTAAAGACTAATGAAGTGAGGAACAAAGTAAATGTGCCATGAGAAAGACTTGGGGTTGGAGCCTTGGAGGCGATCAGAGGCAAGTAGCCACTGTCGAGCTCGAGAAGATAAGGAATCTAATGAACTTTGAATATCTAATGGTTTTAGCTAAGGTTATTGAATCTAAATGAGTTGCAATTGACTTATTGAATTGGATTTAGGGAAGACTAGAAAAGGAATTGGACTAGGTAATTTAGGTTGGGTTAGGTAGGCTAATTGGCTAGATAAGTAAAAATTAGTTGATAATACATTTATAAAAAAATATTAAAAATTAATTTATATATATATTTTTTAAATATGGATCTCTACAGATCCCCACAAAACAAAGGAAATTTTGTGAGGAAAAAATGCCTGCATCCCCACCCTATAGGGAAGAATATTTTTCGAATCTTTATCTCCACAATAGGAATCCCCATGGAGCTTTGCGGGCTTCAAAGGAAATTGCCATCCTTAAGTGTCCAACTTTGCTAGGGTCAAAGGCATCCAACCTTGTCATCGGCACCAAAAGGGAAAAGTTTATATTGTGCTTTTAGTTTGTTTAAATTTCATGTAATTGGATTTTATTTGAATTTTTTTGGGATAAATTTTGTTTTTATCAGATTTGTGACTATTTCTAAACTTTTTTTTATTTTTAGCATTAAAGTTTTAAACCAATATAAATTGTGAAACCACATTACCCTTTTTTGATTCCATTGTTGTCTTTACTTCTCTTTGTTTATCGACTACTTTAAAATTGTTCTTTTTTTTTTTTCCCAAAAAGATTGATTTTGTGGAGTGAGTGTAAAATCATTAATTTTTTTAGATTGTTTAATTTAAAGATATTTGTCATTCCATTGCAGGATGATTCATTTATGAATCATTGAATAATTGGCTCAAATTGAGAAGAGAGAGGCTATATTCATTTGATTGGAACCTATGATGAGGAGTAACGGAGAGAGGGGTATTATGGACTTCTCAAAAATTTCATAATACACTAATAATAAATTTAATAAGCATATTAGTACTTATTTAATACATAAAATTATATCAACAGTGAATCACGCAAAGAAGTGGGATGAAAGCACTATAGAAGAATTTTCCCACTACATTTTGCAGAAATTTTTTTTACCTTCTCCATTAACCTCCAACATGTTTTCCTTCTTGTTTTCCTTCTTATGACTTAATTTTCCACAACTCAAAAGTTAAATTACTAATTAAATTTGTTATTTACTTGTGTGAGAAAATCAAAATGCATAAAAACTTAGTCATAAAACTATTATTAAATTTGTTCCAAATAGCTAACAACTATGTGCTATTTTGCACACTTAATGTCCAAGCAACATCTATAAACCATTAAAGTGAAACACCTACAAATAGGAATATATAGGAGATATAGGAGAGGGAAATTAAAGATTATAATATTCAATGGATATATAAGTATACAAGCAAGTATACCTGTACTTAGAGGGTTGGGTAGTGGGTATAAATTTTTAATACTTAAGTATTAGATATCACAACCTTATACCTGTCAATTTTTAAGTCAAGTATAGGTATAGGCAAATACTTTACCTATACCTTCACTTGCTCACCCCTAGGTTTTCGTTCAATATATTTTTGTACTTTTTTGTACTGTTTTGCACTTTAGTGCCTTCTTTCTTTCTTTTTTCACTTAAGTAAAATTTGTCATTTCTTTCCTTTATATTCCTCACAAATTTTATTCCTTTTCACTTATGAGTGCTAAAACATAAAAATAAACACATTTAGAATAATTTTTAAGCAAATTTTATATTATTTGTTTATTATATTAATTAGTGGCAAAACCTTACATTAAGCCCTCAAACTTACCTCAAATACTTTTATTAAAGTAAATAAGCTTCTAAACTTGTTAATTTAGAGTTTAACGATTTTATTACAATAAACTTAATGCACATTTATGCCTTATTTGTGTGGATAAGGTTCATATCTACCATGCAAGTAACAACATATCAATACCTTGTCTAGTTAAACGAGGCACAAATGGGCATTAAGTCCACCATAAAGAAGAGAGGTTAAATTGCCTAGATCATTAAGTTCAGAGCTATACTTACTTCAATAAAAGTATAGGAGCTTAATTGAGAATTTATGATACATTTAAAGGCTTCACATAGGGTTTTGCCTTAATTAGGTAATTATTTATGTAAAAATTTGAGTCATAACATAGGTCACTTTAAAAATCAAATTCAAAATTTTCCTCAAACTTGTGTAAAAATAATTTCCTCAAAAAGCAAGTTGTTTTAAGCTCTGCTAAAGAAACCCTTAGTATTTTGTCTTTTGAATTTCATGTTTTGAAAATAGAGATTATATGAAGTAGAAAATAGATATTGCATATAAATCACTAGTTTGAGGCACTTAAAGCCAAGAGAAGTTCACTTATAAATCTAGATACAATTAAAAACTATGCCAATAATGGATATGAACAATTAAGTTTAGAACTGTTTATACCTAGAGATTGTCATGCAATTGTTGCAAGAGCATAAATGAAATATAGAAGTAAGAAGAACATCATTATGAGCATCTAAGTTATTGGGCCTTCCTAATTGTTTTGCCAAACTTCATAGAGAAGAGGTATTTAGGCTAACATAAGTCCTCACCCATTGATAGCTCGACCATATCCATGGTGAGAGAAACAACCATGTTGTGGGGAATACTATCCCTTCATCTAGATCACACACAATCATCTCATGAACGGCCTTGGATTTCTTCCCTACCCAAAACAATCCTTTTATTCTTTTTGCTGAATAACCAAAGCCATACTTTGATCGTTCAAACATCTCAAGCACTGTAGGTGCCTTTAAGGGAATTCTTGAAACTCAACATGTAAAACCCAATATCATTAGCCCAACTATTATAGCCAACCACAAGCCACAGTCCCAACATTGCCCTTTATTTATAGGCCTCAAGTGGCTTTAATCAATCAGCAGTAACCCTTGACTTTAGACCTAATCATCTTAACAACCACCAACCTAACCGCTTCACCCTTAATCTTTCTTATTAGAACTAGATATCATCATCACAATCTAGTACCTATCTACATCAATTGAGATTTGCTTCATACTAATGAACTAAGCCTTGCCCAAGCATTACCAACAACAACCAAACTTTGGTTCCTTATCCTCTATAACAAGGAGAGAGAAAAGGAGAAAAAAGGGGAAAAACTACTAGAAAATCACTTTTAGGCATTGACTATTTGTCACCATATTCCATCGATATCTAATAAATAATTATAAAACCAAAAGAAGATATCAATACTAATGTCTTAGAAAATAATGCAACATAGTTAATCATTCAACATGACTAAATATTTAACATTGCACTGTACTATTAAAATCTTACTAGTAATATAAAATATTTGGAGTCAATGTATTAGGCACAACAACTTAATGTTATTTGAATGGAGCTCATGTTTCACATACAACAGTCTTAAAAATAAAAATATGCTGAAATAAAAATGAAGATTCAATGTAAATGTTGGAGTATGAGTTTCGACAAGTTATGGACACCATTATGTGGTGTCAATTAATTAGCATAAATAAATAGAATAGAACTGTTATGTGGGCTTTGAAGTGGCAATATATTTGACACCAAAATGAGATTCCAAATGATTTTATATTGTGGATAAAAAAAATTATTTTAAATGGAAACTATAAAACTAAAAGTTTTTAAGAGATGAAGAAATGGTCAGGAGATTTAGTTTGTAAGTATGGTGTGGTATTAATTTATATTGTATTTAGGTTATAAGTTATGTTAAGTTTATTATTTAAGATTCATTTATTGTTTAGAGTAAGATTAACTTAGAATTTATGGTATTGAAATGTGAGTTGGGGAATAAATGATATATATCGCAATAATATTTAACTATTTGTATTTAATACTGTATTACAATGCCAAACTTAGAACAATATTTTGTAATTCCAAAATTATTAAACCAATTTTGCCACATGGAGTTAATTTGTGAGATAAGGGTCTAGAGCCATTACTGGCCCTACCTTTCCTTTACACATATCTCCTTTCTTTTCTCAAACCCAATGGATTGAATATGTGTTTTTATCACCACCAACCATTGAGAAGCCGTTGAGGTAAATTCGGCAATTATGAGGTACATTCGGCAATTATCCAATAGATAGCACATTCTTTATAGTGATAATATGTCTCTTATTTTTTGGATTTTACATGTTTGTATTTTTCTTTTACCCTATGCTTTATTTTCCTAGTTTGAATATGGATTAGTTTCATGATTTGTCCATATGTAATTTGTTATAAAATCATTCACAAGGTGGGAGAAGAATTTTATGTATAACAATTTACATTCTATTGGCAGAGTTACCATTAATCCTTAAGTGACATTCTATTGTAAATCTTTTTTGCTATTATTAGTTAACTTTCTTTATTTCGTTTAGGCTTAACTGCTGTTGTAATTTAAGTTTGTTACTTGTAATTTGTAGTTAGTTTGTTAATTTTCATCTAATAACATTGTTAGCATATATAAATTTAAAAATTTACAACTTATATTACACTTACTCATGTTTTGACTAGATCTTATAATTAAATAAATTAATAATTTTCTTATTTCAATTAATGGGTTCTTAATATTTTGAAATATCTTTTCAATTTCATTAAGGCAATATTAGATACATTTATCACAAGTTGAATAAATTGTCAACATGACAATATTGAAATCTTAATTTAGGAATTTAAAACAAATGTCAATATATTCCTTGATTTTGCCTTTTCATAATATGAACTAGAGATTTGTAGTCACAATATGATCTGATGGCTGTGCATAAAATGTGACATAAGAAATAGCATAAATGTCACATGATGAGGATGCATATTCATGAATATGGTTTTAAGGATGGGTATCTCATGTGGATTCACATAAAGAATATAATGCAAAACAACAACACCTTCATAAGAGTCAATCATCATCTTTAATTGTTTTTAGGCATGATGAACCTAATGGTGATCCATACAAAAATAAGGTAATTGATGCAATATGTTTGATGTTTTTTTAAAATGATAATAATCTTGGCGATGTAGGTATGATGAATAAGACACTAGGTGTTAAGGGAACAAGTTTTGCTGAACAAGTATTTAGAGAGCTAAAAGTATCTATCGAGGAATTTTTTAATTGGTTGCAAGTTATAGAAATACCCTTGCATTATGGATGCATAATTGGTTTGTCAGTGCTACAATGGTTGACTTATACACTCAATGAAAAGATGCTTTACAACATGTATGTGACAAGCTAGATTACATGTTGGAGGGTCTTTTGACGAGATTCAAGCAAGAGGA
Organism: Rubroshorea leprosula; assembly: GCA_020521535.1. Taxonomy (NCBI): domain Eukaryota; kingdom Viridiplantae; phylum Streptophyta; class Magnoliopsida; order Malvales; family Dipterocarpaceae; genus Rubroshorea; species Rubroshorea leprosula. The sequence continues at coordinate 1,039,503 of BPVZ01000067.1, read as the reverse complement.
TCAAGAAAATTTTCCAAAAGACTTACAATTCTAAGAAAATGATAAGGCCTGCTCTTAATTATAAGAAATGTGATGTTGGTGTAAACAATTGTGTATGGTACTATGGTGATTTAGAAAGTAAAGCAATAGGAATTGTCATGTACGTTGTGAAACATGGTATAAGCAAAGGAAAAGTTCATTTAATTAAGTGCAGAGATATCCCTAGAAAGATGTTGTGGCACCTTCTAATTATACCAAGACTTAAAAGGCTTTTCATGTGTCAAAAAACCACAGAGCACATGACATGGCATGCAAAGTCTTGTGATGAACATGAAAAGATTATTGGTGCAATGGCATGGAGACACTTGACCACACTCCCTTTGAGTTTGTTAAAGAACCAACAAATGTTAAGCTTAGTTTATACATGGATATGTTTAATTCATTTGGACAAACTTCAACGACATACTTACATTGGCTAATTGTTGTAATTGTTTACAATTTGCCCTCATTGATGTGCATGAAGTGTAGTGCATCTTTCTTAGTTTAATTATAGTTGGACCTCAAAGTACATGAAAGAAAATTGATGTGGTGCTTCATATCCATTTATTGATGAGTTGAAGCAACTTTGAGATACAGGTATTAAGATTTATAATAGCATCAGGTATCAACACTTCAAAATGACTATCTTTGGTCTTCCTATGCATGAAATGCTTCTAGGGTGGAGCACACACAAAAGTTGTCATGTCCTTACTACATGGAAAACACCAAGGTTTCTACCTTAAGAATGGAAGGAAGATATCATTCTTTAATTGTCACCAACAACTTCTGCCAAGTCTCTCTTCAAGAAATGTAAGAAAGACTTCTACAAAAATTGTATTCAAAACCTAAACTCACTATGTAGATTGTTTGATGAACAGATTTGGCGAGACATTTGCCATTTTCCCAACATTCAATTTGGAAGTCGAATAAGAAGAAAAACATAAAGGGTTTTGGTATTGGCATAATTGGGTAAAAAAGAGCATCTTATGGGAGCTCCCTTATTGGAAAACAAACTTGATTTATTACAACCTTGATGTGATGCCATGAGAAAAACTTTTTTGTTAATAATATCACTTACAATATCATGGATGATTCTAAAAAAAAAAATGAAAAAAAAAATTAAGATGAGACCTAATACCAAAGAAGATTATAAAAGAAATAATGTCTATTATATAAATAAGGAGCAAAAAAAATTGATGTGTGGGAGTTGCTGAATTGGTAGGATCCTATTCTGCCATATATGATAGTTTGATAATAGGTAGATTGTGAACATATATTGTGAATATATAATAACTCAGGTATTTTTAGGACTTTCTCAAGTTATTCATCTAAGTTATTAAGACCAATGCAAATTAAGTTCTTTATAGTACATATGGTAGTATTAGTTTTCAAGACTCCCATGAACTACTTCTTTAGGCACTAGGCCAACTATAGAAATCACGGTAGATACTGGTTGAGTATTGATGATGGTTCTAAATGTTCTATTTTATTATTATTATATTTGTATCTCTTGATATTTGTTAATGAAAACTCTTGTATTCTACAAAAAAAGAAAAAAATTTATAGTTCAATTATTTTCTGGAAGATTTCTGTAGTCTATACCAAGCTTCTCAAAAAAAAAAAAAAAAAAAAGAAAGAAAGAAAGAAAAAAACACAACACCCGGTGAAAGCCAATCAAGCTCTAACGAGTAAAGAAATAAAATCGAATTACCCTAATTTTCTTTTTCATTTTCCCAATAAATTTATGCGAAACAGTCTTAATTTGGAATTGACGATCGTGTAAGAAATAAAAAAAAATGGTGAGTGGGCCAACCCATCTTTATGGATCACCCATTCTTCTTACAATTCAAGACGGTGATGAAGCGTCTGACGGAGAAGAAACGTTTCTGGTGCTGTCCAGGATGATGGATGCATACAGTAGTCTGTTCCATGTATCAGGCACTCCCGGTAAGCACCAGTGGCTGCAATCCGGCCGAGAAGACTGCTTCCTCGCATAAAAAGAAGGATGCCCGTCTCTTCGATACCGTGAAAGCTCTGAGATGTTCAAGTACTTGACCGGAGTGGACATACCTTCGATTGCTCTCTTAACAGTTTCTCTAATCGGCTTGGGAAATGGTGTTGCATCATTGTCCTTACTGGGTTCGGTTTGGTTGATGCAGGAAAAGGCATCTTTGTGTTCCGGCGATATGCTCCGGAAAAAGACTCTTGTCTTGCTTTTGTCCACGTTCTGATCAATCCAACTAGCCCAAGTCTTGAGGGCCGCCTCCACCGCTGATGTGATCTCCATATCTTCAACCAATTTTCCCTCATACTCCAACAAGTCCCACCTGAAAAAATTTCGCTCCCAAGTTCCAATCTCAGTTCATCCAAATGTGTTGTTTTTTTTTCATTGTGACTTTTGTAAATTGTGGCTTGGGTACTAAAATTTTTAGAAAATTAACCAAAAAGTTATGTGCTGATTGAAATACATTACCTAAACCATTAAATGACATTGAGGACTTTTCTCATCTAATGTTTCTTTTTCTTGTAGTCTAACACAGTTCGGATAGCAAAACAATGAATGACTCGAAAAAATAATAAATGAAAAATGATGAAACCGCTTTTAATAATTATAAAAAATTCTAAAAATTTTAAAAAAAATTTCAAACTCAATTTTAGCAGTATTTGTACCTTATGAAATCAACTTTTAGGAAAGTGACGAGCTGTATTTTTAAGATCATTTTTTTCTTTAGTTGGTTTCTGCCTTTGCAACAAAAAAGTTTGTTTCAAAAGCTGAGCAAAAGACATTGTATATCTTTATTAGGGAACTTACGCTCTGATATCCTTGCCATGCTCCCACCAGTGACCAGAATTGAACACCATGACATCTGCGCCAAGCCAATTTTGGGCAAAGGATGAAATTTGGTTGAGTCTTAGTATTCTTTTACCTGTGTTTGCTTGGTTTGTTTCCAATTGCACAAGAAATGGACTCCAGTAAAACTCAACCAAACAATTGTGGGCCTGCAAACAAGAGAAATTATTCCCTTGTTAATTATCAACAGATAGAATTATGATATGATTTTTGACTTTTTTGTAAGTTCAAGTTTGAATGCTTTGTTTAGGCTAATTTTACCTTTGATTTGAAGACCTTGTAGTCACTTCTTTCTGCCTGAACATGAGCTTTTCTGGGAGAAGTAGAAGAATAAAGAAGGCAGGCGAGAGACTCCCATTGGTTTCTGTTGATTGAGTCCCCTACAATTATCACTCTCTTCCCTCTAAGTCTCTTCAACATTTTCTTTCCTATATTGAACCTACAAAATGAAATTTGTCAAAGAAAGAACATGAAAGATGTATCCAAAGTCAAAATTTTGTCTTAATTACCTTGTAATCTGACACCCTTTAGGTTCCCATCTCCATTTCTCATATTCACTATCTGGCCTTCCATTCCTTTGGCAACTCACTTGGTCACTTAAAAATGGACATCGCGCTGCATCATATAGAGGGCTTGCCTTAGGATCATACACCCATTTTCCCTCAAAGATGTTGCACTCTTTTTTCTCCATTTCATTGTATAAAACAGTCTTTGCCTTTGAAGACTGCCAGTCAAACGTGGAAAATTGATGAGGAGAACACTTCGGTGGTGGCACAACTTCAGTCAAGTTTTTTGGCTCTGAAAATTGCTCATTAGCTATGGGAAATTGAGGAGGAGAAAGTGATGGTGGTGACTGCAGAATTTGGCTGACGTTTTTCGGCTCTGGAAATTGCTCGTTAGCCATTGAAAGCAAGCTTTGCAATACAACTATACCTGTTCCATCATGGTTTTGAGAAAGAAAAATGATAAGAATTACTATAAAGCTTGCAAACGTGCAAAGTCGCCATAGTTTTTCAGTGATGGTGGAGTGAGAATCCATGTGTGAACCCATAGAAGTGCGCTTGATGTAATATTTTCCTCTTTGGTTGCAGAAAATTTGATGTTTTTGTAGTCTTTTGCTAAAAACTGATTTGTGGCTGAGTGCATGTCACTTCAACTTAGTGGGAGTGGGTGAGGTTAATTTAATTTAGGTTCCTATTCATGGATTAATCATATGGACACTCAACAAATATTCCAAGGAATTCGATTTTTTTAAGGAAAAAATTATTATTTATTAGTAGTATACGGGTACTTTCTACCCCTATGCAAGTTACAAACTTGTAATATTTAAATCCAATCAAACAAAAAACCGTAACATTAGTCATGTCAACCTCCTTTTTACAGATCTCAAACAACTTAGTGAGTTATTACTCCAATTAGTAGACGACAATTTCTCCAAACCCAACAAGCCTCCAACCCATCAAAAGGACCTCTAACAGAAAATTTCGAAGGAATTTGGTTACTGATAATATAAACATGCATATGAGTGTGGATGATTTTTTCTTATGTTAAAATAGATAGAGATTATTCTTATTGGATTATATTAATTTCAACATCTTTAAAGGTACTAGCTAGCTAGGTCTAAAATATTAAATTGTTCAGTGATCTCATTACTTAACCCTAAAGTATTAATTTGTTCAATGATGTTGCCATAACTCAATGCAATATGACAAATTGTAATACAATTTTTTTTAATCAGTCAGACTGTTATCTGATTAGCATTATTGATTGTAATATAGCTAATACCGTGTGATCCAAAATTGTGATTTCGTATCTTTAGAAGTGTTTTTTATTAAGATTGTGAGGGTGTTTCATTAATATCAGCTTAAATGCATTTTAAAATTAATTTTTATTAAAAAATTAAATTAAAAATATACCTCTACATTAACTTAGTGCAGTTAATGCATAAGTTTAAATGAGTAAATGTATATATATTAAATAAATAATAATTGATATACTTTTGAATTTAATACGTCTCATAACACTCATTAATTTAACTATTAAATTCTGTAACTTTTAAATTTTTTATTTTTAATTTAAATTAAAAAATAATTCTTTAATAACTGTGTTATATAATGTATTAAACTGAAAGATATGCTAATCATTCATATTGAATTATAAGGATTTTGCTGAGTGAAAAGTCAATAAAAGGCTTTTGGGTTCTTCAAGAACTACACAATTTAACCTCAACATAATTTTTCTTGATTAAAATGATGGAGACATTTTTTTTTATTGTCATAATGGAGACAAATTAAACATTTATTTGTTCTTGCTTTCACATAATATAAATATCACAAAAAATAATTTTTAAATTTAATAAATCTTTTAATTTGTTTGAGATGCTTGAATGCTCTTTGAGAAAAATGGCAATTAATTGAAATATCGCATCTGCTCTTAATATAGTTGTGGAAATTAGACCCCTTTTTTATAATTTGAAAGATTAGAGTATCTTCCGTTTGAGTATATTTTAAAATTAATTTTTTAAACAATTTTAGTAATGTGACTTTTTATATTGACTTAATGTACTTAAATAGATTAAAATTTTAAGTACTACATTTAAAATTTAAAATTTAAAATTTAAATTTAATTTATAAAAAAAAGGGCTTTCTTTTTTTCAAAATTTTCGGGTTGAGAATTAGACCTTTGACCTTACTTATCCATAGTTTCCTATTGTTAATTGGCGTGGAAAAACAGGCACTGTGACACGTTCTCCTATTTATATTGGTAGGCAATCCACGATGTTTCTCTGTTTTTTCGGCGTCGTTAATGCCAATGCTGTTTGCCAATGTGTTATTGGATTCTGTGTGTATTAAATTGCCGAAACTCCAGTCAATGAAGCAGGAGAAGGACAGGTTTGAAAATGGTTTAGGTATTCTTAACCCTTTGGATTATTTGAAAGTTGGGAGGGTGGTAGATGTAACTAATCAGCGTTTTAGGCATCCTATTGCTACCATCTATACCCTCTGAATTTTGACTATTAACATGTTTGGTTAATAGTCAATTTTATTAAAAAAGATTATATGGTTAATTAAAAAAAATTAAAAAATTAATAAATTTTATAATAAAATTTTATTTAAATTTTATTATATTATAAGCATTTTTTATTTAGTAAAAAATTTATATAAAAAAGGTTAGTAACAAAAGTTATGAGCTTTTCGTTAAGTAAGTTTCATATAAAAAAAATTTAAAAATAATTATTTTTAAAATTTTTTTTAAAAATATATTAATTAAAAATTATATCAAAGAAAGTAAATACATACTAAAATACCTCTTTTATCTTCATTATATCATAATATTAAGATGCAAAAATATATATTAAGGGGTATTTGGTTTAATTTTTTAAAAATAGTTATCAGTTATTGATTTTAATTAAACAGATTAGATATTTTGAATTATAAA
>BPVZ01000067.1:1014871-1024926 GCA_020521535.1 Rubroshorea leprosula | reverse complement strand
CAAGATCTCGAGTTTGAGTTTTGTAAATGGAGAAACAGGCTCTGGGAGAGCTTCTCCCTTAATGGGGTCTGACGCGGCTCGATTCTGGATTAATCGGGACCCAATGTGGTTATCGGATACCGAAAGGTTGATACCAAAAAAAATTGAGAGATTATGATAGCTAAAGAAGACTAAAAAAAAGTATTATTTAAAGTTATATACAGAAAAACACTACTAGAAATAGCCATTTTCTAGACCAAAAAGTTGGTATGAAAATATTGAACATTGGTCTGAATATATTTATCCAGATCATTATTGATTTGAATATTCAGTCTGAAAAAACCTGGTCTGAATAATTTTAATTCCAGACCAATGAAAAATCGGTCTAAATAAATTTAATTTTTAGATCGAAATTGGTTTGGATAAAGGTTGACATTTTGACTGAGAACCAACCTAACGCAAACCACAATTGGTTTGAACAAATATGATTTCTGAACTAACAACGGTTTGAATATCAAAAAATATTTCAAACAGATAATAGTCCGAAACATACTGGCCTCATATGAGAAAAGTGAAAATATTTGGTCCTTACGTGTCAATATGATGAAACTCTTTTCAGACTAAACTTGGTCCAAAAATTAAGGCCCTATGTAGGAAAATGAAAAAGTTTGGTCCTTCCATGTCAGTATGTTGAAACTATTTTCATATATTGTTTTAATAATGTATTACGAAAAAAATATTAAAATAATTTCATTTTTATTATAAAAATTAATATGTTTTTAATTTTTATAATGAAAATTAATTAAAATAGTGTAATTTTCCATTTTCTTTTTTAAAGAATTAGCATTATATTGGGAAAAACCAAAAAAATGCTTCCTTTAGTTGTATTACATGGCCCACAAAATAAAAACACTACTATCATTTTTTTTCTTAATTTCTTTTCTTGAAAATGGGCCTGAGAGCCCAAGTTTCACCAAATTTTCTCATTTCTCTTAAATTGAAACCCAATAGTTCTAATATGTAGCCCCAAATAGAATTCTTTGGGGCCTCTCTTATGGTACTTAAGAAATTGATTCTAACTAATCTGGGAATTGGGAGATGGAGAAGTAAGCCACTCCAGTAATGTAATAAGTAGGTTTCGCCTTTGCGCTTTTACATTGAAAGCCAAGAAGTTTCGGGGTTCTAATTAGCTTCAAGGTATTACCTTTGACCTCTCCCAGTTGATAGGTTCGCTTTATTTCTCTATTTTATGTTGGGTTTTTGTTTTTCTAGAATTTTTGTAGCATTGTGGAACTGGGTTCACAGATGAAGTGATAAAGTCAATAGATTGTGCGGTTATACCAATAAGAAATTTGTTACATGAATCCAAGGGTGTTGTTTTCAATACGGGGATACCATTTTATGTTATAGGCAATTTACAATTTGAATGCGAGTGCTTAGTGCAGGGGATTTCACTTTGTCCAAATGGTATTTGATGAATTGCCTTTGAGAAAGATAGTTATCTTTTTTTTCTTAAATGGTTTCAACCTTTGGGAAGAGGGAACTTAAAACCTGCATAAGGCTAGTACGAAAGGTACACCGTGAGTTTCCATTATGCCGATAGGTAAGGGTGGCAATTTGCTCCAATCGTTACCCCTATAAAATTTCATAGGGAATTTTCCCCACCTCGTGAGCCCCACGAGGATCCTCATCCCTGTAAAAAATTAAAAAAATATGTAAATTAATTTTATTTTAAATTTAATTTAACCTTCAAACCCAAACTGAATTAAAAAAAATTAAACTTAACCCAATTTTATCCAACTCAACCCAACCCAACCCATAAAGATTAACCCAACCCATTATTAACCACTTAACCCTAACTTTGCTCATTTCTCATCACTCTCACCTTCTTGATTTCCTTCCTCTTTTGTTCTATAGTTGATACTAAATCCCTCCATAGTTGCTTCTGATCTACCGGAGCTAAAATTGTTGCTAGAGCCAAACTACTGTTGGAGTGGATTGCTACACTACTACTGCTGGATCTGCTTGAGGTGTTACAAGAGCTGGACCACCGTTGGAGTGGACTGTTACACTATTGCTGCCAGATCTACTTGAGCTGGTTTCGGAGTTGGACTACTGTTGGAGTGGACTGCTACGCTGCTACTACTAAATCAGATCTGTTGGACTGTTGAACTCTGTCTTTACTACCGACTCAGACCCAAACAGTTAGAAGTTTAAATAATTTGTTTATGGTTGAATTAACATAGAGAAAGTTTGGATTTTCTAGAGTTTACTAGATTCTTTGACCACTCATAGCCATTTCTATTAGTGAATTGCCTAGTTAATTTCTTTACATATACATATAACTTAGAAAAGTGTGGTAGCTTCTCAATAAAATCAAGAAATTGAGAAAATTGTGAATGCCCACCTGTCTAGTTAATTTCTAGAGTTTATAGTGAATTCTAGTGAAACTATGAAAGGGAATGATGCCTACTTGTCTAGGTGGTAGATTGCTTGAGAAACTATAGTTATTTGGCACAATGATTGACATTCTTTGTTAAAATTTTGAGTAGTTTGCTCCATGATATGTGGGTTTTCTATTTTCTATGGATATGAGATGATATTGGTAAAATATAGGAACTGAATGAGAATTTTATTCATTGTAATTCGATATTAATTAATTATATGTAAAAAATTTGTATTTTCATATAAATTGGTAGGGAATGGGGATCTCCGTGAGGAATAGGGATGGGGGGCAAAATCTGCCCTGTCAAAAATCCTCGTGGGGATAAGGATGGGAGGGACTCCTTGGCCTCGCCGGGCCCCATTATCATCCTTACCAATAGGACAGGCGCGAGAAGGATTGTAACTTGGGTTTGTTGACGAAGTTTGCATTGTATGCCATTTAGCATTATTGATTCATGTGCTCATCATTTTCAATTATTAGGAACCTAGTGGAGTAGTCTCAAATTGGTTAGTGACCCTTTTGCTTATGTGGTATTGTAGTTGCGCATAGGATTCAAATGCATTACATAACATTCTAATATTGGAATTTGTGTTAGTGAGATGATGCTTAGAAGTAGTTGATTAACATTGGCCAGTATGATGGTAGATGATCTTGGTAGTTCAAAATGGAGTGCAACTATCAATAACTTGAAATTCATTTTACTTGATACATTTAACTGTTCAAGTTTAGATTCAATGAGAAGAGAATATTAAGCTAGTAGAGATCAATTCTTTGGTTCTTTTTGCAACCCACTTTCCAAATAACCATATTTTCTGCTACATATCATGTAGATACATGGTTTTACCTCTTGAATGGTTTTAGAAATGCACATGCACTAGTGTTAGCAAACATTTGAGAACAATAGTAGTTTTGACTATTTCATTTTGGTTGTGACATTAATGTCTACTCTTTCTCATTTTAAGAATGCCAATTTTTGGATGAGAGTTTGTATTTAGCACATGATGGGTTGATGAAGAAGGCCCTTTGTTTTTCTTCTTCTATATGGAGGGAAGCCATAGTCTTCTTGAACAAAGATTTTCAAAATTTATTATGATGGATTTCACTTGCAAAGATGAAAAGGTTTGCTATCTCATCCTTGGGTCACTTGCCACAACTTTTTTCTTATCACTGACACCTTGGTTTTCCTTCAATTTGTTCTCCTATGTTCTTCATTAGATTTTTGAGCCAAACACTCCTTTGCTTGAGTTCAACCAATACCAAACCATTTCCTGACTATTCCCCAAAGAAACCAACCATTAGAGACTTAGAGTTTGTGCATCAAATCACTTCTACCATAAAATTACATCGCTTTGAGTCCCTCCTGCATTTTAAAGCATTATAAGTCCAAGTTTCGATCTGATCACCTAATTTGGGTCCTGATGAAAATTAAGAATGACTATGGACTTGTTTTGGGTTTCTTTGAGTGGGCATGCTTGCGTAGAGACCCAACTCTTGAAATTCACTCCATTGTTGTCCAAATTGTTGTGGTTTCAAAAGATTTAAAAATGGCTCATTGGCTTATTCTCTACTTTTGAAGAAAACCCAATTTGAATGTTAGTCTATCTTTCACTCATTTTGTTGAGTGGCTGCCGTACACTTATAAGGATTGGGGTTAAGATCCCCATGTGTTTGATGTTTTCTTCCAAGTACTTGTTGGAGTTGAGATGCTTGATGAAGCAATGAAATTTTTTGTCAAAATTTTGAATTATGGTATGGTTATCTCTGTTGATTCTTGGAACCTATATCTTTCTCGTTTATCGAACAATTTGCATAGGCTTTGAAAGGCAATAAAGGTTTTTACTAAACGTCCTCAAGTGGGTGTTTGTTAGAAAACTGTATCATACAACATTCTTATTCATCTTCTTTGTCAACTTGTGAAAATAAAAGATGCACATCTTTTGCTCAGGCAAATGGAGTTAAACGGCTGTATTCCTAATGTTGTAAGTTATAGTACCATAATCCATGGATATTGTCACATAGGAAAACTGCAAAAGGTGTTGAGGCTCATTAGAGAAATGCAAATAAAGCAATTGAATCCTAACCCCTATACTTACAACAACATAATTCATCTTCTTTGCAAGATGGGTAAAGTAGTTGAAGTTGCAAAGATTTCGAGGGAGATGATCAATGAAGGAATTTGTCCTGATTGTGTGGTATTCTCAACTCTCATTGATGGTCTCTATAAGTGTGGAAATCTTTCAGCTGCCTATATGTTGTTATATGAGATGTAGCGTTAGAGAATTATGCCTAATTTATTAACTTATACCTCTCTTATTTGTGGATTCTGTCAAATTGGAAATATAATTGATGTAGACAAAGTGTTCCATGAAATGTGTAGTCGAGGGTTGAAACCAGATGAGGTTACATGTACAGCCTTTATCGATGTTTATTGAGGTTGGTAAAATGAAAGATGCCTTTTACTTCATAACCAGATGGTTCAGGTGGGGTTGGTCCCAAATGTTGTTACCTACACTACTTTAGCAAATGGACTTTGTAAATCTAGTGAGTTGGATACAACAAATGAGTTTCTTCATGAGATACGTGGGAAGGGCCTTGAATTGAATATCATCACTTACAATGCAATGGTCAATGCACTTTGTAAAGTGGGAAATATTGTTAAAGCTACAAAGCTTATGAAAGATATGGAAGTGGGGGGGGGGGCTTAATCTTAATACTTTTACATATGCCACTTTAATGGAGGCATACTGTAAGGCAGGGGATATGAGCAAGGCATAACAACTATTATAGAGAATGCTTGATAGAGGGCTCCAACCAACTATTTTTACATTCAATTTGCTAATGAATGGATTTTGTATGTTTGGAATGTTGGAAGAAAGTGAGAGATTGCTAAAATGGATGTTGGACAAGGGTATCACGCCAAATGCAATCACCTACAATTCTCTTATGAAGCAATATAGCATAAGACACAACATGTGCACTACAACTATAGTTTATGAAAGTATGTATGCACAAGGAGTGTTGCTTGATAGCAACACTTGTAACATTTTGATAAAAAAAAAAGCATTTGAAAGTAAGAAATATGAAAGAGGCATGGTTTTTGCACAAGGAAATGGTTGGGAAGGGACTTAGTCTCACAACTAGTTCCTATAAGGCCATGATCAAAGGTTATCTTAAGAGGAAGAAATTTTTGGAGGCAAGCGAACTGTTTGATGATATGAGAAGACAAGGGTTGATTGTTGATAAAGAAATATATGATCTGTTTCTTGATATAAAACTATGAACGCAACATGGAAACCTCACTAGAGCTTTGAAACGAGGCAAATCTTGTGGATATGTCCAAGAATGAAATTTAGCACTATGTTGACCACTATTGTAATACCCCAAAATTTTGAGCACTTATGTTGAATAATTAGTTAATTAATTTAGTTGGGGATGATTAATCAAAAGGAATTTTTGGGGACCAAGTCGTCCAACTTTTCAATCTTGGGGATGTTAGCAGTTAAAAAAAAAAGAGAGGGGGGCATGGACAAAATGAAAAGGAAAGGAAAACCTAATTTCTTTTTCGAGGGCTTTCTTCTTCTTCTGCTTCTAATCAAAATTGCTGCTGGCTATTCCTCCTTTCTTATCCATGACTGATTGCTTGATGGGTGTTCTTCCTTCCTTGTCCGTGATTGATCACTCATTAGGTGTTCTTTCTACAACAATTCTGATAAGAAAACAGTTATTGTTCATCTTTTCATTCTTGATCGAGTTAGGTTAACTCTAATATTTTGTTATCTTGATTTGGGGGATGATTTCCGCAATTTATCTCTTTGATTTTGTCATGTTTTATGTCACTTTGCTTATAAGTTATGCACTAAAATTTTAGATCAAAATCTAGATCTGTCAGAGCATTATTGCTGAATTTTCTGGTCTTGCTCTATGTCTATTACTGTTAGTTATTACATCCCAAATCTATTATCATATATGTATAATTCATCTTAGCTTCTGTTCATGGCTTAAATTCCTCGTCCTTGTTCAAATTTCTATACTCTTAAGTCTTTATGAACTGCATTCTCCTAGCTGTTTTTATCCTGACAAAAGTACTTGGTTTTTGCATGCTGTAACTACATTTGCCATGAGCAGGCTTAGTTTTTGGTCTGTTTTCCTTTGCTGTCTTGCCTTGTTTCTACACTTTTTTCTTGCTATTTTCTAGCCTTCATATTTTCACAGTTTCTATTTCAAACTTATGCCCTTGTAATTGCTTGCTTTCATGTGTTTTTGGTGGCTGATTTTCTATTCTGTTATTGATTGCTTTTGTTTCATTGTGGTTGTAAAAATCACTGCATTGGTAGTTCCACTTATAAATCCGTTTTTGGGTGCTATTTTTAGCACCAAAATATTGTCCTGTCTTAGTTGCTTTTATTATTGAAATATTGTCTATTTTAGCCTAGTTTTGGCTCATTTTTTTGCTCTCCTTCGTCTAGAAAATCTTGTTAAGAAGCCTTTATTTATGTTCTAAAGTTTCTAAGCAATTGGCTTAAATTCTGACAACATGACCTGGCAGTAGTTTTTTGCCCATAACTCTTTCTGTAGTTATCGAATTAAGTCAATTCTTAATTCCATGGAAAGTTAAGAGATAGCCCTACAATTTATCTGTTGAGCGTTTAACCTAGTTTAGTTGTTATCAAGGTGAAAACTCTACTGCAAGTTTTGGTTTCGGAAGGCAGATGGAACTGGAAGCCTGACCTTATGTTAGGTTTTGAACCATAACTTTCTCTGTAGGTGTTAGATTAAGGTGATTCTTGATACTATAGAAAGCTAAGACATAGAGTACAATTGTTCTGTTAACCATTCGGCCTAGATTAGTCAATTTTTGAGTGCAAATTCTATTGGAACTTGCGGTTCAAAATCTAACCAAAATTTGCCATCAAAAGTGCCCAGAAATTTGCTTTGTTTTCTGCTTTATTCTCACATTTTCTACTGCCACATCGCATCATAGTTTTACTGGACTTTTACTTGTTGATTGCTACATAAAATGTTGCGTTGGAATATTAATTATTATCCCTTTATTGTGCGTTTTTGTTGGCCACTCGCTGTCCATTTTCCCCATTTGGTACAAAATTTTTCCACTGTTTTTAGCTATTGTTTTTCTGCTTTAAAACCATTGTTATTGTTCCATTTTGTGTCATTTTGCTTGGAAGTTTGCACAAAACTATCCAGATTTTAAGTCACATTCAACTGCTACATTTTTGCTTAAATGCTGTTAATTTCTACCTAGTTTTGGCTTGTATTCTACACTATTTCTGCTGTTGTTGTTTGCTTAATCTTTTCCTTACCGAACTATGAGTTTGTTGTTTGCTTAATCTTTTGATGATCATGAAGCATCTTAAAAAATATACCAATAATACCGACAGGGATTTGTTTTTGAGAATGTCACTAGGCTATCTATAACTGGAGACATTGATGTGCACTCTGTATTTTTTGCTTCCTTACCCACTTCACATCCAAGTTTTGCTTCACAAAAGCATCTCGAGAAGTTGAGCAAATGGAAAGCACAAGTATTTTTTGATGGACATATAGAACTTTTCATTAGAATACTTTCTGCTGGTAATCATTTTGCTGAGTGGATGGCTATGAGAAAGTCTTGGATGCAACATGAGTTAATAAAATCCTCAAAGGTAGTTGCTAGGTTCTTTGTAGCACTGGTAAGCGTTGATATAAAAGCATGTCTATTTCTAAAAGAAATCCTTTATAAAATACTCATGGGCTCTAGATTTTTTTCTCTTCTTTTTGTTGTTTAAGCATGGAAGAAATCAAGTTCATATGGAGTTAAAAAATGAAGCTAAGTATTTTGGTGATATTGTTATAGTCCCTTACATAAACAACTATGACCTTGTTATACTGAGGACTATTGCCATTTATGAATATGGGGTGAGTGATAAGATAGGATATGATTCAATATTGACTATGGTTCTTTGTTGATGGACATTATTTTTAGTTATTTTAGAAGAGGTGTTTGTGTTGTTTGATTATAAAAGCCGAGTAAGACTTGCTATCATTCTTCTCTGGTTGTAACAGGCTCGCATTGTGGCTTCAAAGTATATTATGAAGTGTGATGATGGCACATTTGTTAGGGTAGATGTTGTTATTACAGAAGCAAGTAAAGTCCTAGAGATAAGAGCCTTTATATTGGAAACATTAACTACTACCATAAGGCCCTATGATATGGTAAATGAGCTATGACATATGAGGTATGATCTCTGTCACGCCTCAAACCGAGAGCGAAACAGACGCCGTGCACTCGTGAGCGGGACCCACAAATGCACAAGGCTCGAGACCTACTGAGTCCTTACTTAGCAATTCAGATTTAAGTCTTTTAATTTACCAAATAGTTACCAGTTGAATGTACAAAATTTATCACTTCATATATACAATCATGACTAACACTAAATTCCGTACACAAAATTTTCTATGTCAAGCATGGGTGACTAACGGCTTAGCTACAAAAACCTAAGTCCAAAAGTGCCTAGCCGTCTAGCTCGTCACTCCCCCGGGCTTCCCACGCGTTGGGTCTCACTACCTGAAATGGTGGACAAGGAAACCGTGAGATAGAAATATCTCAGTAAGTAAACATGGGGGCCCGACATCAAAGTTTAAAGCATGCCAAATAATCGGTTGAAACATGAACAGAGCGTTTCAATAACAAATCATTAATGCAAGTAAAATCACGTAGTGGTCTCCTCTATTAGTCATGGCCAGTGTTATAAACCTCCCACTAGTAGGGCCACGAGTGCTAGTGTATAATCCCCACTAGTAGGGCCACGAGTGCTAGTGTATAATCCCCACTAGTAGGGCCACGAGTGCTAGTGTATAATCCCCACTAGTAGGGCCACGAGCGAACCGGTTCTATCACGAACATGTTGACATGTGCTAGCGTTTGTAACCTCCCCCACTAGCGGGGTCACGATTACACGACCATATCGGAGACAAAACCAAGCAAGATTTACAGAAACCACGATTCACGATCGTTCTCACTTTCAAAAATAAACTGAAGAATCTCATATGGGCATGCTCAATTCTAGAAAACAATGAAATTCCCATTTTCATTCCAATCATGCTCAATTCCAGAAAATAATTATCTTTCATAAAAATCATCACAAGTTTCATTTCAGTTAAATGACACTCAGATGCTGATAAAATCAATTTAAACCTTGCCACCATCTCAAAAACAATTTAAAACATGTTTTAAATCGAAGGGCTTTACCATAATTTACTTACCTTAATTACACAGGACAGAAGGCCTAATCCCAGTGCTAAGGCCACAGGACAATCAAGGACCTAATCACAATGTTCCCAATTAATATCTATGTATACACAATTACACAATTACACAATTACACAATTACAGATATACAATTTCTCAAACTAATGGACAGGAATTTGGGAGAACCGGCCTTGACAAAAAAATGGCCAATTCACAGAATTCTCCCCATTTTCTCTCGGACATCACACAACAATCAAACCCACTAATTTCCTACACAAATCATCAACCAAAACCCATTTTCAAATGGCCAAAACTCATCCCTATTTCAACAGAATTTTCGGACAACCCAAGCCCATTTCATACAACCACTTAAACTCACAAATT
>BPVZ01000067.1:998816-1010515 GCA_020521535.1 Rubroshorea leprosula | reverse complement strand
GAAAGAAGGAAAAAGGAAAAAGAAAAAGAGAATGAGTCAGCCGGCCTTATCCAAACACCTTTTAACCCCTTTGGAGTTTGAAAAATTGAAGGTTAGGTCCATTAATAATGTTTCTTCATCATTTAGTCCTTAACTCAACTTATATGCTCTAGGAAATTTTGGGGTATTACAATCTCTATTGAAATTTTCAGATATATTCTTTTGCTTGATTTGTTTGCTACTTTGAATTATAGTCTTTAAGTTTTAAATGGGTTTTCTTCATAATGTGTGATGAGAACACATTTTTGTTTTTTTCACACACTTCTAAGATATTTCTTTTACCATGATATTATTAAGTCCTTGTACACTCATTTTGCTTCTTAAGAATAACCTTTTTGAGAATTTTTTAGCATTTCACGAAAGAAATTTTATTCCATGGTGAAATTTTGCAATTCTAGCAGTGTGGCCTATATCACAAGCAATTGCTCATGGTTTTTTTTGTTTATAACAAGCTTTAAGAATGGCCAGAAGAGGATTATCCACCATGTGCAAATGGTTCAGGTTACATATTGTCATATAACATTACACAGTTTGTTGTAATAGAGTTTGAGAAACACAAGTTACAAGTAAGTCATCTATTTTGACTATACCATGTTTGCCTTTTTGGTCGCTTTCTCATCTACACTTGCTTGTGTTTGTGTATAAATCAGTGTGTCTGCTTGCATTCTTTTGTGCATGCTCAAATTAGCATTGGCACTGATAAACACTAATAACTAATCAATGAGCACTTGTTTTAGCTATTAAAGATGGAAGATGTAACATGGGAATGTGGGTAAAACGGTTCAACAATTCAAAGCTAGTTGAGTATACACAGCCTAAAGTTCTGTCACTTTGGATGAATAGAGGATTATTACACACCTCATTACCAATCTCCAAGACAGATGTTGTGCATGTGGGATAGATTGCAATTGCAAGGAAAGCCTCGCCTCGATGCTGCAACATGAGATGACCATTAAGCAACAACAAAAGACGATGGTTCCCATGGTAAATTTCAAAAGCAAAACTAAAGAGCAAATTTTGCAGTCATAGTATGTCTCTATATATATGGGGTTAAGTTAGACATATTAGGTCGTTACTTCCCTTTCCAAATTCATTCTTTAGGCCATTTTGTTCAACATTCCTCAATGTCAAAAATATATATGGCTATCATTTGCAAACAACTACTTTGTAATCTATAGAGTGAAGAATCTAGTCCAGAGCCAATCAAATTAAAATTAATTTTCGTCACTCTGCTACTTTTTCATCATAACTTCAGCATTTTCGAAAGGTAAAATGTCAAATATTTGTCTTTTTATGCATTTTTTAAGCTTAGCTTGAGGCGTGGGATACATTCAAAAGAACAAATCTGTCGATGAATAGGTGTCTTAATGGGTGATAATTATTATTATTTATAATTTAAGTATTTTTATTTCTTTGATCGTTCAAAATTTCTAACTTCAAAATTGTATACCAAGAACCTCTTTTTATTTTTAAGCAACTCTTTTTGGGAAAGAGATTAGTGTGTGTTAGTTGGACTTATAAAAAAATTCAATGGAGAAAATTTTAAAATTGGACTCTTTCAATAATGTACTATGAGAAAATATTAACATAGTCTTAATTTTGTTTTAAAAATTAATATGTTTTAAATTTTTAATAAGAATTAATTAAAATAATAAAATTTTAAAGTATTTCTATACTTAATTCTTTTTTATAAATATAGTTGATAAATATTTTTCTTTAAAAAAATCCATTCTCATTTTTAAAGAATTAGCATTATATTGAGAAAAACCAAAAAATGCTTCTCTTACTTGCATTACCTAGCCTACAAAATAAAAACATTAGTATCATTTTTTTTTCTTAATTTCTTTTCTTGAAGCTCGGGCTCTCTTGAGAGCCCAAGTTTCATGTAATTTTCTAATTTTTCTTGAATTGAAACCTAATAGTCCTAATATGTAGCCCAAATAGAATTCTTCTGGTCCTCTCTTATGGTACCTAAGAACTTGACTTAGATTAATCTAGGAATTGGGAGACAGAGAAGTATAAGCCACTTCGATAATGTAGCAAGTAGGTTTTGCCTCTGCACTTTTAATCTAAAAGCCAAGAAGTTTTGGGGTTCTAATTAGCTTCAAGGTATCACCTTCGACCTCTCCCAGTTGATGGGTTCACTTTATTTCTCTGTTTTATGCTGGATTTTGGTTTTTCTAAAATTTTTGTAGCATTGTGGTACTGGGTTCTCAGACGAAGTGATAAAGTCAATAGATTGTTTGGTTATACCAATAAGAAATTTGTTGCATGCATTTAAGAGAGATTTTTTTTTCGATACGAGGATACCATTTTATGATGTAGGTAGTTTACACTTTGAATGCGAGTGCTTAATGCAGGGGATTTTGCTTTATCCAAATGGGATTTGATGAATTGCCTTTGAGAAAGATAGTTATCTTCTTTTTTTTTTTTCTCTTTCTTAAATGGTTTCAAGTTTTTAGGGAGGGGAAATTGAAAACCTACATAAGACTAGATCAAAAGGTACACTGTGAGCTTCCATTATGCCAATAGGACAGGTGCGAGAAATGTTTTAACTTGGGTTTGTTGATAGAGTTTTCATTGTATTCCATTTAGCATTGTTGGTTCATGTCACATAAGCTTCAAATGCATTAGATAATGTTCTAATATTGGAATTCATGCTAGCAGGATGATGTTGATTAACATTGGCCAGCATGATGGTAGATGATCTTGGTAATTGAAAATGGAGTGCAACCATCAATAACTTGAAATTGGTTTTACTTGATAAATTTAACTGTTCAAGTTTAGATTCAATAAGAAGAGAATATTGAGCCAGTGGAGATCAATTCTTTAGTTCTTTTTACAACCCACTTTCCAAATAATCGTGTTTACTGCTACCTATCATGTAGATACATGGTTTTACCTCTTGAATGGTTTTAGAAATTCACATACACTAGTGTTAGCAAACATTTGGGAACAAAAGTAGTTTTGACTATTTCATTTTGGTTGTGATACTAATGTCTACTCTTTCTTATTTTAATAATGGAAATTTTTTATGAGAGTTTGTATTTAGCATATGATGGACTAATGAAAAAGGCCCTCTGTTTTGTTTCTTCTATATGAGGGAAAGCCACAATCTTCTTGAATAAAGATTTTCAAAATTTGTTATGATGGATTTCAGTTGCAAAGACCAAAAGGTTTGTTGTCTCATCCTTGGGCCATTTTCCTCAACTATTTTTTTATCACCATCACCTTGGTTCTCCTTCTAATTGTTCGTTCTTCAACAAATTTTCGAGCCAAACACTCCTTTGCTTGAGTTCAACCAATACCAGACCTTTTCCTAATTATTCCCCAAAGAAACCCACCATTAAAGACTCAAAGTTTGTGCATCAAATCACTTTTACCATAAAATTACGTCGTTCTGAGCCCCACCCTCATATTTTAAAGCCTTATGAGTCCTAGTTTCGATCTGATCACCTAATTTGGGTTCTAACGAAATTTAAGAATGACTATGGACTTGTTTTGGATTTCTTTGAATGGGCATGCTTGTACAGAAACCCAACTATTGAAGTTTGTTCCATTGTTGTCCAAATTGTTGTAGCTTCAAAGATTTAAAAATGGCTCATTGGCTTATTCTCGACTTTTGGAGAAAATCCAATTTGGATGTTAAGTTATCCTTCACTCGTTTTGTTGAGCGGTTACTATACATTTACAAGGATTGGGGTTTAGAGCCTCATGTGTTTGATGTTTTCTTCCAAGTATTTGTTGAAGTTGAGATGCTTGATGAAGCAATGAAATTTTTTGAGAAAATTTTGAATTATGCTATGGTTATCTCTGTTGATTCCTGGAACCTATATCTTTCTCGTTTATCAGACAAGTTGCATGGGCTTTGGAAGGCAATGAAAGTTTTTACTGAACTTCCTCAAGTGGGCGTTTGTCAAAACATTACATCATACGCCATTCTTATTCATCTTCTTTGTTGACTTGGGAAAATAAAAGATGCATATCTTTTGCTCCTGCAAATGGAGTTGAGGGGTTGTATTCTTGATGTTGTAAGTTATAGTATCATAATCCATGGATATTGTCACATGGGAAACTGTAAAAGGTGTTAAGGCTCATTAGAGAAATGCAAATACAGCAATTGAATCCTAACCCCTATACTTACAGTAGCACAATTCATCTTCTTTGCAAGATAAGTAAAGTAGTTGAAGCTGAGAAGATTTTGTGGGATATGATCAATGAAGGAATTTGTCTTGATTATGTGGTATCCTAAACTTTCATTGATGGTCTTTGTAAGCGTGGAAATGTTTCAGCTGCCTATATGTTGTTGCATGAGCTGCAGTGTTGGAGAATCATTCCTGATTTATTAACTTATGCCTCTCTTATTTGTGGATTTTGTCAAATTAGAAATATGATTGAAGCAGACAAAGTCTTCCATGATATGTGTAATCAACGGTTGGAACCAGATGAGGTTACATGTATTGCCCTTATTGATGGTTATTGTAAGGTTGGCAAGATGAAAGAAACCTTTTCACTTCATAACCAGATGGTTTGAGTGGGGCTGGTCCCAAATGTTGTTACCTACACTGCTTTAGTATATGGACTTTGTAAATCTAGCGAGTAGGATACAAAAAATAAGCCTCTTCATGTGATGCATGGGAAGGGCCTTCAACTAAATATCATCACTCACAATGCAATGGTAAATGGACTTTGTAAAGTAGGAAATATTGTTGAAGCTACAAAGCTTATGGAGCATATGGAAGTGGGAGGCTCAATCCTTATACTTGTACATATTCCAGTCTAATGGATGCATATTGTAAGGCAAGGGATATGAGCAAGGCACAAAAACTACTATTGAGAATGCTTGACAGAGGGCTCCAACTAACTATTGTTACATTCAATGTGCTAATGAATGGATTTTATATGTCTGCAATGTTGGAAAACAGTGAGAGATTACTAAAATGGATGTTGGACAAGGGTATAACGCGGAATGCAATCACCTACAATTCTCTTATGAAGCAATATTGCTTTAAAAACAACGTGTGCGCTGCAACAGGAGTTTATAAAAGTATATGTGCAGAAGGAGAATTGCTTGATAGCAACACCTATAACATCTTGATAAAAGGGCATTCAAAAGCAAAAAATATGAAAGAGGCATGGTTTTTTCACTAAGAAATGGTTGGGAAGGGATTTAGTCTCACAGGTAGTTCCTATAATGCCATGATTAAAGGTTATCTTAAGAGGAAGAAATTTTTGGAGGCAAGTAAACTATTTGATGAAATGAGAAGACAAGGGTTGACTATTGATAAAGACATATATGATCCATATCTTGATATAAAACTATGAATGCAACACGGAAACCTCACTAAAGCTTTGTAACGAGGTAGATCTTGTTGATAAGTCCGAGAATGAAATTGAGCACTATGTTGTCTATTGTTTGCTTAATCTCTTCCTTACTGAAATGTGAGTTTGTTGTTTGCTTAATCTTCTGATGATTATGAAGCATCTTAAAAAATATACTAATAATTCTGACAAGGATTTATTGTTAAGGATGCCACTAGACTATCTATAACTGGAGACATTGATGTGCACTCTGTATTTGCTACTTCCTTACCCACTTCACATCCAAGTTTGCTCCACAAAAGCATCTTGAGAAGTTGAGCAAATGGAAAGCACCAGCACTTCCTGATGGACATGTAGAACTTTTCATTAGAATACTTTCTACTAGTAATCATTTTGCTGAGCAGATGTTTGTGAGAAAGTCTTGGATGCAACATGAGTTAATAAAATCTTCAAAAGTAGCAGCTAGGTTCTTTGTAGCACTGGTAAGAGTTAATATAAGAGCATGTTTGTTTCTAAAGAAATCCTTTATGAATGAAAAATACTCATGGGCTCTGGATCTTTTTCTCTTTTTTTTTTGTTATTTAAGCATGGAAGAAATGAAGTTAATATGGAGCTAAAGAAGGAAGCTGAGTATTTTAGTGATATTGTTATAGTCCCTTACATGGACAACTATGACCTTATTGCATTGAAGACTATTGCCATCTGTGAATATGGGGTGATGACAGGATATGATTCAATATTGACTACAATTCTTTCTTAATGGACATGATTGTCAGTTATTTTAGAAGAGGTGTTTGTGTTGTTTGATTGTAAAATCTAAGTAAGACTTACTGTCAGCCTTCTCTGGTTGTAATAGGTTTGCATTGTGGCTTCAAAGTATATTATGAAGTGTGATGATGACACATTTGTTAGGGTAGATGCTGTTATTGCAGAAGCAAGTAAAATCCCTAGAGATAAGAGCCTTTATATTGGAAACATTAACTACTACCATAAGCCCCTACGGTATGGTAAATGGGCTGTGACATATAAGGTGTGATCTTTATTGAAATTTTCAAATCTATTCTTTTGCCTGATTTGTTTGCTACTTTGAATTATAGTCTTTAGGTTTTAAATGGGTTTTCTTCATAATGTTTGATGAGAACACTTTTGTTTTTTATACACACTTCTAAGATATTTCTTTTGCCATGATATTATTAAGTCTTTGCACACTCATTTTGCTTCTTGAGAATAACCTTTCTGAGGATTTTTTAGCATTTCACAAAAGAAATTCTATTCCATGGTAAAATTTTGCAACTCTAACAGTGTGGCCTATATCACAAACAATTGCTCACTATTTTTTGTTTATGACAAGCTCCAAGAATGGCCAGAAGAGGATTATCCACCATATGCAAATGGTAAAGATTACATACTATCATCTGACATTGCACAGTTTGTTGTAACAGAGTTTGAGAAACACAAGTTGCAAGTAAGTCATCTATTTTAACTTTACCTTGTTTGCCTTCTTGGTTGCTTCCTCATCTACACTTATGTTTGTGTCTAAATCAGTGTGTCTGCTTGCATTCTCTTGTGTGCGCTCAAATTAGCATTGGCACTGATAAACATTGATAACTAAATCAATAAGCACTCATTTTAGCTATTCAAGATGGAAGATGTAAGCATGGGAATGTAGGTAGAACAGTTCAGTAGTTCAAAGCCAATTAAGTACATACATAGCCTAAAGTTCTGCCAGATTGGATGCATAAAGGATTATTACACAGCTCACTACCAATCTCCAAGACAGATGTTGTGCATGTGGGATAGATTGCAATTGCAAGGAAAGCCTCAATGTTGCAACATGAGATGACCCTTAAGCAACGACAAAAGATGATGTTTTCCATGGTAAATTTCAGAAGCAAAACCAAGAAACAAATTTTGTAGTCATAGTATGTCTCTGTATATATGCGATTAAGTTAGACATATTAGGTTGCTGCTTCTTTTTCCAAATTCATTCTTTTGTCCACTTTGTTTAACATTCCTCAATGTCAGAAATATAAACGACTATCATTTACAGACAACTACTTTGTAATCTATAGAGCGAAGAATCCAGTCTAGAGCCAATCAAATTAAAATTAATTTTCATCTCTCTGTTTACTCGTTCATCATAACTTCAGCCTTTTTAAAAGGAAAGATGTTAAGTACTTGTCTTTTTATGCATTTTTAAATCTGACCTTAAGCCTTGGGATACACTCAGAAGAACATATTTATCAATGAACAAATATGTTGATGACAGATATTTAATGGGTGATAATTATTATTATTTACAATTTAATTATTTTTATTTATTTGATTGTTCTAAACTTCTAATTCAAAAATTCTATACCAAGGACCTCTTGGATTGGCAACTCTTTTTGGCAAAGAGATTAGTGCATATGGTTAGACCTATAAAAAAAATTAAGTGAAAAAAAATTTTAAATTATATTGTTTCAATAATGTACAATGAGAAAGAACTAAAATAATCTCAATTCTATTTTAAAAATTAATATGTTTTAATTTTTTTTAAAAAAGAATTAATTAAAATACTATAATTTCACTACAAGAATTTTACGATTTGCCTGCACTTTATTTTAGGCACTTACCATGTGTGCTAGAAATTCTAACTTAGGGTAGAGTGCTTTTTGGGCGTTTTATTTATGGGCTTAATTCAAAAATTAGTCTACTAACTATCAACTTGATTTCATTTTAGTTTAGAAAGTATGTTTTATTTCTAAGTGGTCTATAAACTTAGAAAATATTTTAGAATGGTTTATCGTACAAGATTTTCGTTAGTTTTAACGAAAGAATCAACTTAGAATTAAAATAGAGTAGTTTTGTAAGTTTTAAAAAAGTGACACTATAATCCTAATAAAATATAATGAATCAAGAAATATTCTATAGAGATAGATTAGTTAGAATTTATGATGAAATTGGAAATTAGCTCAATTCGAAGAGAGAAACCTAGCGAACTTAGAAAGAGAAGCTCTAGAAGTAAATATTGAAAATACAATGAGAGTTAGAACTCTTAATTACAAAATAAGAACAAAAAGAGAAACAATAAATACATTAAGAAATGTTATTAATACACTTCTATCAGCATGAGCAATAAATAAATAAATCAAATTAACATGTATTTACTCAATACATTAGGAAAAAGTATAATAGATATAGAAGATACAATTATCATAGATAATATTCTAAAAATAGAAACAATTAATGAAAATACCCTAAGAACAATTAAAGAAATGGGAAAATCCCTTTCTCAAGAATTTAATTATATTAAAGAAAGAATAAATAATGTCAAAAACTCTAGAAATTTGAAAGAAATAAAATAAGAAATAAGGTCTATTAAAGACTCAAAGGCTCTGATATCTCCAGTAAGAGAGATAGAAATCAAAATAGAAGAAATTTTCAAGATATTAAAAGCAATCACTGAAAAATTTGCAATAAAAGCTTTAAAATGTATAATAGAATAATTCTACAATTAGAAAGTGATATAGATAAAAATTTTTATAAGATCCAGACATAACTCAAGGATCTACAAGATACTATAATATCAGTTTGTAGTAGACGAAATATTGTAAATAGAAATGAAGGATTTAAAATAATCCCAAATATTTTCACGAAAAAGCCTAAATCAAAAGGGATAACACTTTTCATGTTAAAAACCCAAGAAGAAAAGTTGAAAGAACTTGAACAAAAATTCTTAGAAGAAGAAAATGTAGAAGAAATAGATAATCAGTGTAGATAGATTATTATAACTACTAAACAATTAGAAAATATGGAAATGAACACTTAAAATGAGGAAATAGAAGAGGAAAGTGAAGAAGAAAAAGATGAGACACATCCTAATATAACCCCAACATAATTTCCAGTGCCACCTGGAGTAGAACCTAGCATAAGCCAAAACTATAGAAAAAATAGAAATCTAACACATGAAGTGATATATGATAAAAAGAGTAAAAGATTTGGGAATCAATCTAGACTTGAAATGCCAATAAGAATCAAAGAACATATAATTAGTACTAATGGTATTTGGTTAGATCTAGATTGTGTTACCAACCCAGAAAAGATCATTAGTGACTGGGCCTAAGCTACTTGGATAGCCATTGCAAACAAAAATTGGAATGCCTTGCAAACATTTAGATTTATTGAAGTCACCTTTAAAGGGATAGTTCATGACTGGTTTGCTAGTCTAAATGAAGAAGACAGTAATGTTATTATAAGTGGAAATCCTGCTTTAGAAGAAGTTAATGAAAATGAAGCAATTCAAGACATAATAAATAGGTTTGAATCAACCATTAAAAGAGAATTCTTAGGAAAAAACTGGGACGAAAATTAAGGAAAAGAGGAGGCCAGAATTAGAAGAATAACAATGTGGAATTTGCAAAATTTAGAATTATGTAATCTCTGTGAATTAGATCAATACATTTGTCTATTTCAGAAATATTATTATAAAGCTTCAAATCATGGAATGACTAAAGGCCTCATGGAATTGTTTTTTGGAAAAATTCCTAACCCTTGGGGAATAAAATTGTCAGAATCCTATAGAATATACCTAGAAGATAAGAAAGACACTTTAGGGTTAAGGATTTGGTTTGCTAAAACCAAAATTAATGAATGGTGCCTAGAAACCTATAGCCAAAACAAACTAAGAAAGAGTACGAAAAAAGGGACTATGTTGTCCTAAGAATAGTGCTCCAATCAAGTTAGGATGTAGTTACACCAACTACAACAAGAGAAATAAGAAGTTTAGAATTAAAAGAAGTAATAAACAAAGGTTTAATAAGAACAAATTTTCTAGAAAGAAAAAGAGGTATTTTAAGAAAACTGAAACAAAAAAAAAAGTATAAAAAGAATCCTAAAAAATGCACATACTGGTTATGTAAAGAAGAAGGGCATTATGCAAATGAATGTCCTAAAAGATACAAAAGAAAAAGTACTAAAAACCTAAAAATTTATGAACAAGAACTAAGTGAAATAGATACTAGCTCTATAAGTAACGAAGAAAGTATATATGAAGTGGAAAGTTTATATACCTCTAATAGTCATGAATCAGAATATTGAAGAAGAAGAAGCTTATTTTGAAGAATATGAAGAACATGGAGAATACAGTCAAATAACTGTATTCGATAAAAGTAAATATAAAAGAATTAGACAAAAGAGAATGGACCTTACTTTAGAAAAAGGATTCAAACCAAGTTTCTTTATAAGTAATCCTTTTAAGAGAAAAGATATAGTTTATTACTGAATATCCACTAAAGAATTTAGCATTCCTATCAAGAATACAATAGGAATAATAAATATAACTTTGATTATCAAGGTAGAAATAGAAAGCAAACTATCAAAAATCAAAGAAGCTGATAGATCAAAGATAGGTTTTATCTACATTGGAGGAATACAAATACTTATTAAAGCTCATTTTAGAGAAGGAATAGACACCCTAATAAAATTAGCTTTAATAGATAATAGAATCAATGAAAGAAAGGATGCTATCCTTGGACTAGTGCAAGGTAACCTTAGTTACCAAAAACTTATGTTTACAGTATATCCAAAATACGCTGTAAACATTAATGATAGAAATATTAATAAAACCTTAAGTTTAGCATATGAATTTGCTAGAGAAAACTTTATGAAAGATGGATCAATGCCATATAGTATATACTATATGATAAGTTATGCATTAACTAATAGTCATCAATCTAATCTTTTTAAACATAAAGAATATATTGAATTAGATCCTATGTTCTCTGAAATAGGACAAATTCAAATACTAGAAATGATCACTAAAATAGAATTGCCCAAAGAATGAGAAATAGACATTAGTGAAAAACCACTTCTAATAGGAGAAAGAGAAACACCTAGGCTAATGGCATACGAGTCAAGAAAACTATTAGTCAAAACAAAACCTGAATCAAGCCATAGAAATAGTGTGGACTTAGGAGTTATATGCTATCCTAAGAAAGATAAAGAGGCCTTAACTAGAACAACTAGTATAAAACATGAGGTGGTATTAGACACCTTAAAAATCCCTCCTAGACATTTCAAAATAAAAGGAGATTATTATGATGGGAAATAATGGCATAACAATTCTATCCTAATAGAAAAATGAGCAGGAGTAACACATATCCATAGTGATTTGATCCCACGCCTACCCAGATTTGAACTCACTAAACCATACACATACTACAACTTTAATGGTGTAGTGACTACAGTACATGAATATGCTAAAGTACCTCTTAAAATAGAGGATAAGAAAAAGATACAACATGAAATCACTATAACATCTCATGCTGATACATAAATGACTGCAAGTATAGAATTAA
>BPVZ01000067.1:981834-998716 GCA_020521535.1 Rubroshorea leprosula | reverse complement strand
TAACTCAACTTATATGCTCTAGGAAATTTTGGGGTATTACAATCTCTATTGAAATTTTCAGATATATTCTTTTGCTTGATTTGTTTGCTACTTTGAATTATAGTCTTTAAGTTTTAAATGGGTTTTCTTCATAATGTGTGATGAGAACACATTTTTGTTTTTTTCACACACTTCTAAGATATTTCTTTTACCATGATATTATTAAGTCCTTGTACACTCATTTTGCTTCTTAAGAATAACCTTTCTGAGAATTTTTTAGCATTTCACCAAAGAAATTTTATTCCATGGTGAAATTTTGCAATTCTAGTAGTGTGGCCTATATCACAAGCAATTGCTCATGGTTTTTTTTTTTTTGTTTATAACAAGCTTTAAGAATGGCCAGAAGAGGATTATCCACCATGTGCAAATGGTTCAGGTTACATATTGTCATATAACATTACACAGTTTGTTGTAATAGAGTTTGAGAAACACAAGTTACAAGTAAGTCATCTATTTTGACTATACCATGTTTGCCTTTTTGGTCGCTTTCTCATCTACACTTGCTTGTGTTTGTGTATAAATCAGTGTGTCTGCTTGCATTCTTTTGTGCATGCTCAAATTAGCATTGGCACTGATAAACACTAATAACTAATCAATGAGCACTTGTTTTAGCTATTAAAGATGGAAGATGTAACATGGGAATGTGGGTAAAACGGTTCAACAATTCAAAGCTAGTTGAGTATACACAGCCTAAAGTTCTGTCACTTTGGATGAATAGAGGATTATTACACACCTCATTACCAATCTCCAAGACAGATGTTGTGCATGTGGGATAGATTGCAATTGCAAGGAAAGCCTCGCCTCGATGCTGCAACATGAGATGACCATTAAGCAACAACAAAAGACGATGGTTCCCATGGTAAATTTCAAAAGCAAAACTAAAGAGCAAATTTTGCAGTCATAGTATGTCTCTATATATATGGGGTTAAGTTAGACATATTAGGTCGTTACTTCCCTTTCCAAATTCATTCTTTAGGCCATTTTGTTCAACATTCCTCAATGTCAAAAATATATATGGCTATCATTTGCAAACAACTACTTTGTAATCTATAGAGTGAAGAATCTAGTCCAGAGCCAATCAAATTAAAATTAATTTTCGTCACTCTGCTACTTTTTCATCATAACTTCAGCATTTTCGAAAGGTAAAATGTCAAATATTTGTCTTTTTATGCATTTTTTAAGCTTAGCTTGAGGCGTGGGATACATTCAAAAGAACAAATCTGTCGATGAATAGGTGTCTTAATGGGTGATAATTATTATTATTTATAATTTAAGTATTTTTATTTCTTTGATCGTTCAAAATTTCTAACTTCAAAATTGTATACCAAGAACCTCTTTTTATTTTTAAGCAACTCTTTTTGGGAAAGAGATTAGTGTGTGTTAGTTGGACTTATAAAAAAATTCAATGGAGAAAATTTTAAAATTGGACTCTTTCAATAATGTACTATGAGAAAATATTAACATAGTCTTAATTTTGTTTTAAAAATTAATATGTTTTAAATTTTTAATAAGAATTAATTAAAATAATAAAATTTTAAAGTATTTCTATACTTAATTCTTTTTTATAAATATAGTTGATAAATATTTTTCTTTAAAAAAATCCATTCTCATTTTTAAAGAATTAGCATTATATTGAGAAAAACCAAAAAATGCTTCTCTTACTTGCATTACCTAGCCTACAAAATAAAAACATTAGTATCATTTTTTTTTCTTAATTTCTTTTCTTGAAGCTCGGGCTCTCTTGAGAGCCCAAGTTTCATGTAATTTTCTAATTTTTCTTGAATTGAAACCTAATAGTCCTAATATGTAGCCCAAATAGAATTCTTCTGGTCCTCTCTTATGGTACCTAAGAACTTGACTTAGATTAATCTAGGAATTGGGAGACAGAGAAGTATAAGCCACTTCGATAATGTAGCAAGTAGGTTTTGCCTCTGCACTTTTAATCTAAAAGCCAAGAAGTTTTGGGGTTCTAATTAGCTTCAAGGTATCACCTTCGACCTCTCCCAGTTGATGGGTTCACTTTATTTCTCTGTTTTATGCTGGATTTTGGTTTTTCTAAAATTTTTGTAGCATTGTGGTACTGGGTTCTCAGACGAAGTGATAAAGTCAATAGATTGTTTGGTTATACCAATAAGAAATTTGTTGCATGCATTTAAGAGAGATTTTTTTTTCGATACGAGGATACCATTTTATGATGTAGGTAGTTTACACTTTGAATGCGAGTGCTTAATGCAGGGGATTTTGCTTTATCCAAATGGGATTTGATGAATTGCCTTTGAGAAAGATAGTTATCTTCTTTTTTTTTTTTCTCTTTCTTAAATGGTTTCAAGTTTTTAGGGAGGGGAAATTGAAAACCTACATAAGACTAGATCAAAAGGTACACTGTGAGCTTCCATTATGCCAATAGGACAGGTGCGAGAAATGTTTTAACTTGGGTTTGTTGATAGAGTTTTCATTGTATTCCATTTAGCATTGTTGGTTCATGTCACATAAGCTTCAAATGCATTAGATAATGTTCTAATATTGGAATTCATGCTAGCAGGATGATGTTGATTAACATTGGCCAGCATGATGGTAGATGATCTTGGTAATTGAAAATGGAGTGCAACCATCAATAACTTGAAATTGGTTTTACTTGATAAATTTAACTGTTCAAGTTTAGATTCAATAAGAAGAGAATATTGAGCCAGTGGAGATCAATTCTTTAGTTCTTTTTACAACCCACTTTCCAAATAATCGTGTTTACTGCTACCTATCATGTAGATACATGGTTTTACCTCTTGAATGGTTTTAGAAATTCACATACACTAGTGTTAGCAAACATTTGGGAACAAAAGTAGTTTTGACTATTTCATTTTGGTTGTGATACTAATGTCTACTCTTTCTTATTTTAATAATGGAAATTTTTTATGAGAGTTTGTATTTAGCATATGATGGACTAATGAAAAAGGCCCTCTGTTTTGTTTCTTCTATATGAGGGAAAGCCACAATCTTCTTGAATAAAGATTTTCAAAATTTGTTATGATGGATTTCAGTTGCAAAGACCAAAAGGTTTGTTGTCTCATCCTTGGGCCATTTTCCTCAACTATTTTTTTATCACCATCACCTTGGTTCTCCTTCTAATTGTTCGTTCTTCAACAAATTTTCGAGCCAAACACTCCTTTGCTTGAGTTCAACCAATACCAGACCTTTTCCTAATTATTCCCCAAAGAAACCCACCATTAAAGACTCAAAGTTTGTGCATCAAATCACTTTTACCATAAAATTACGTCGTTCTGAGCCCCACCCTCATATTTTAAAGCCTTATGAGTCCTAGTTTCGATCTGATCACCTAATTTGGGTTCTAACGAAATTTAAGAATGACTATGGACTTGTTTTGGATTTCTTTGAATGGGCATGCTTGTACAGAAACCCAACTATTGAAGTTTGTTCCATTGTTGTCCAAATTGTTGTAGCTTCAAAGATTTAAAAATGGCTCATTGGCTTATTCTCGACTTTTGGAGAAAATCCAATTTGGATGTTAAGTTATCCTTCACTCGTTTTGTTGAGCGGTTACTATACATTTACAAGGATTGGGGTTTAGAGCCTCATGTGTTTGATGTTTTCTTCCAAGTATTTGTTGAAGTTGAGATGCTTGATGAAGCAATGAAATTTTTTGAGAAAATTTTGAATTATGCTATGGTTATCTCTGTTGATTCCTGGAACCTATATCTTTCTCGTTTATCAGACAAGTTGCATGGGCTTTGGAAGGCAATGAAAGTTTTTACTGAACTTCCTCAAGTGGGCGTTTGTCAAAACATTACATCATACGCCATTCTTATTCATCTTCTTTGTTGACTTGGGAAAATAAAAGATGCATATCTTTTGCTCCTGCAAATGGAGTTGAGGGGTTGTATTCTTGATGTTGTAAGTTATAGTATCATAATCCATGGATATTGTCACATGGGAAACTGTAAAAGGTGTTAAGGCTCATTAGAGAAATGCAAATACAGCAATTGAATCCTAACCCCTATACTTACAGTAGCACAATTCATCTTCTTTGCAAGATAAGTAAAGTAGTTGAAGCTGAGAAGATTTTGTGGGATATGATCAATGAAGGAATTTGTCTTGATTATGTGGTATCCTAAACTTTCATTGATGGTCTTTGTAAGCGTGGAAATGTTTCAGCTGCCTATATGTTGTTGCATGAGCTGCAGTGTTGGAGAATCATTCCTGATTTATTAACTTATACCTCTCTTATTTGTGGATTTTGTCAAATTAGAAATATGATTGAAGCAGACAAAGTCTTCCATGATATGTGTAATCAACGGTTGGAACCAGATGAGGTTACATGTATTGCCCTTATTGATGGTTATTGTAAGGTTGGCAAGATGAAAGAAACCTTTTCACTTCATAACCAGATGGTTTGAGTGGGGCTGGTCCCAAATGTTGTTACCTACACTGCTTTAGTATATGGACTTTGTAAATCTAGCGAGTAGGATACAAAAAATAAGCCTCTTCATGTGATGCATGGGAAGGGCCTTCAACTAAATATCATCACTCACAATGCAATGGTAAATGGACTTTGTAAAGTAGGAAATATTGTTGAAGCTACAAAGCTTATGGAGCATATGGAAGTGGGAGGCTCAATCCTTATATTTTTACATATTCCAGTCTAATGGATGCATATTGTAAGGCAAGGGATATGAGCAAGGCACAAAAACTACTATTGAGAATGCTTGACAGAGGGCTCCAACTAACTATTGTTACATTCAATGTGCTAATGAATGGATTTTATATGTCTGCAATGTTGGAAAACAGTGAGAGATTACTAAAATGGATGTTGGACAAGGGTATAACGCGGAATGCAATCACCTACAATTCTCTTATGAAGCAATATTGCTTTAAAAACAACGTGTGCGCTGCAACAGGAGTTTATAAAAGTATATGTGCAGAAGGAGAATTGCTTGATAGCAACACCTATAACATCTTGATAAAAGGGCATTCAAAAGCAAAAAATATGAAAGAGGCATGGTTTTTTCACTAAGAAATGGTTGGGAAGGGATTTAGTCTCACAGGTAGTTCCTATAATGCCATGATTAAAGGTTATCTTAAGAGGAAGAAATTTTTGGAGGCAAGTAAACTATTTGATGAAATGAGAAGACAAGGGTTGACTATTGATAAAGACATATATGATCCATATCTTGATATAAAACTATGAATGCAACACGGAAACCTCACTAAAGCTTTGTAACGAGGTAGATCTTGTTGATAAGTCCGAGAATGAAATTGAGCACTATGTTGTCTATTGTTTGCTTAATCTCTTCCTTACTGAAATGTGAGTTTGTTGTTTGCTTAATCTTCTGATGATTATGAAGCATCTTAAAAAATATACTAATAATTCTGACAAGGATTTATTGTTAAGGATGCCACTAGACTATCTATAACTGGAGACATTGATGTGCACTCTGTATTTGCTACTTCCTTACCCACTTCACATCCAAGTTTGCTCCACAAAAGCATCTTGAGAAGTTGAGCAAATGGAAAGCACCAGCACTTCCTGATGGACATGTAGAACTTTTCATTAGAATACTTTCTACTAGTAATCATTTTGCTGAGCAGATGTTTGTGAGAAAGTCTTGGATGCAACATGAGTTAATAAAATCTTCAAAAGTAGCAGCTAGGTTCTTTGTAGCACTGGTAAGAGTTAATATAAGAGCATGTTTGTTTCTAAAGAAATCCTTTATGAATGAAAAATACTCATGGGCTCTGGATCTTTTTCTCTTTTTTTTTTGTTATTTAAGCATGGAAGAAATGAAGTTAATATGGAGCTAAAGAAGGAAGCTGAGTATTTTAGTGATATTGTTATAGTCCCTTACATGGACAACTATGACCTTATTGTATTGAAGACTATTGCCATCTGTGAATATGGGGTGATGACAGGATATGATTCAATATTGACTACAATTCTTTCTTAATGGACATGATTGTCAGTTATTTTAGAAGAGGTGTTTGTGTTGTTTGATTGTAAAATCTAAGTAAGACTTACTGTCAGCCTTCTCTGGTTGTAATAAGTTTACATTGTGGCTTCAAAGTATATTATGAAGTGTGATGATGACACATTTGTTAGGGTAGATGCTGTTATTACAGAAGCAAGTAAAGTCCCTAGAGATAAGAGCCTTTATATTGGAAACATTAACTACTACCATAAGCCCCTACGGTATGGTAAATGGGCTGTGACATATAAGGTGTGATCTTTATTGAAATTTTCAAATCTATTCTTTTGCCTGATTTGTTTGCTACTTTGAATTATAGTCTTTAGGTTTTAAATGGGTTTTCTTCATAATGTTTGATGAGAACACTTTTGTTTTTTATACACACTTCTAAGATATTTCTTTTGCCATGATATTATTAAGTCTTTGCACACTCATTTTGCTTCTTGAGAATAACCTTTCTGAGGATTTTTTAGCATTTCACAAAAGAAATTCTATTCCATGGTAAAATTTTGCAACTCTAACAGTGTGGCCTATATCACAAACAATTGCTCACTATTTTTTGTTTATGACAAGCTCCAAGAATGGCCAGAAGAGGATTATCCACCATATGCAAATGGTAAAGATTACATACTATCATCTGACATTGCACAGTTTGTTGTAACAGAGTTTGAGAAACACAAGTTGCAAGTAAGTCATCTATTTTAACTTTACCTTGTTTGCCTTCTTGGTTGCTTCCTCATCTACACTTATGTTTGTGTCTAAATCAGTGTGTCTGCTTGCATTCTCTTGTGTGCGCTCAAATTAGCATTGGCACTGATAAACATTGATAAATAAATCAATAAGCACTCATTTTAGCTATTCAAGATGGAAGATGTAAGCATGGGAATGTAGGTAGAACAGTTCAGTAGTTCAAAGCCAATTAAGTACATACATAGCCTAAAGTTCTGCCAGATTGGATGCATAAAGGATTATTACACAGCTCACTACCAATCTCCAAGACAGATGTTGTGCATGTGGGATAGATTGCAATTGCAAGGAAAGCCTCAATGTTGCAACATGAGATGACCCTTAAGCAACGACAAAAGATGATGTTTTCCATGGTAAATTTCAGAAGCAAAACCAAGAAACAAATTTTGTAGTCATAGTATGTCTCTGTATATATGCGATTAAGTTAGACATATTAGGTTGCTGCTTCTTTTTCCAAATTCATTCTTTTGTCCACTTTGTTTAACATTCCTCAATGTCAGAAATATAAACGACTATCATTTACAGACAACTACTTTGTAATCTATAGAGCGAAGAATCCAGTCTAGAGCCAATCAAATTAAAATTAATTTTCATCTCTCTGTCTACTCGTTCATCATAACTTCAGCCTTTTTAAAAGGAAAGATGTTAAGTACTTGTCTTTTTATGCATTTTTAAATCTGACCTTAAGCCTTGGGATACACTCAGAAGAACATATTTATCAATGAACAAATATGTTGATGACAGATATTTAATGGGTGATAATTATTATTATTTACAATTTAATTATTTTTATTTATTTGATTGTTCTAAACTTCTAATTCAAAAATTCTATACCAAGGACCTCTTGGATTGGCAACTCTTTTTGGCAAAGAGATTAGTGCATATGGTTAGACCTATAAAAAAAATTAAGTGAAAAAAAATTTTAAATTATATTGTTTCAATAATGTACAATGAGAAAGAACTAAAATAATCTCAATTCTATTTTAAAAATTAATATGTTTTAATTTTTTTTAAAAAAGAATTAATTAAAATACTATAATTTCACTACAAGAATTTTACGATTTGCCTGCACTTTATTTTAGGCACTTACCATGTGTGCTAGAAATTCTAACTTAGGGTAGAGTGCTTTTTGGGCGTTTTATTTATGGGCTTAATTCAAAAATTAGTCTACTAACTATCAACTTGATTTCATTTTAGTTTAGAAAGTATGTTTTATTTCTAAGTGGTCTATAAACTTAGAAAATATTTTAGAATGGTTTATCGTACAAGATTTTCGTTAGTTTTAACGAAAGAATCAACTTAGAATTAAAATAGAGTAGTCCTGTAAGTTTTAAAAAAGTGACACTATAATCCTAATAAAATATAATGAATCAAGAAATATTCTATAGAGATAGATTAGTTAGAATTTATGATGAAATTGGAAATTAGCTCAATTCGAAGAGAGAAACCTAGCGAACTTAGAAAGAGAAGCTCTAGAAGTAAATATTGAAAATACAATGAGAGTTAGAACTCTTAATTACAAAATAAGAACAAAAAGAGAAACAATAAATACATTAAGAAATGTTATTAATACACTTCTATCAGCATGAGCAATAAACAAATAAATCAAATTAACATGTATTTACTCAATACATTAGGAAAAAGTATAATAGATATAGAAGATACAATTATCATAGATAATATTCTAAAAATAGAAACAATTAATGAAAATACCCTAAGAACAATTAAAGAAATGGGAAAATCCCTTTCTCAAGAATTTAATTATATTAAAGAAAGAATAAATAATGTCAAAAACTCTAGAAATTTGAAAGAAATAAAATAAGAAATAAGGTCTATTAAAGACTCAAAGGCTCTGATATCTCCAGTAAGAGAGATAGAAATCAAAATAGAAGAAATTTTCAAGATATTAAAAGCAATCACTGAAAAATTTGCAATAAAAGCTTTAAAATGTATAATAGAATAATTCTACAATTAGAAAGTGATATAGATAAAAATTTTTATAAGATCCAGACATAACTCAAGGATCTACAAGATACTATAATATCAGTCTGTAGTAGACGAAATATTGTAAATAGAAATGAAGGATTTAAAATAATCCCAAATATTTTCACGAAAAAGCCTAAATCAAAAGGGATAACACTTTTCATGTTAAAAACCCAAGAAGAAAAGTTGAAAGAACTTGAACAAAAATTCTTAGAAGAAAAAAATGTAGAAGAAATAGATAATCAGTGTAGATAGATTATTATAACTACTAAACAATTAGAAAATATGGAAATGAACACTTAAAATGAGGAAATAGAAGAGGAAAGTGAAGAAGAAAAAGATGAGACACATCCTAATATAACCCCAACATAATTTCCAGTGCCACCTGGAGTAGAACCTAGCATAAGCCAAAACTATAGAAAAAATAGAAATCTAACACATGAAGTGATATATGATAAAAAGAGTAAAAGATTTGGGAATCAATCTAGACTTGAAATGCCAATAAGAATCAAAGAACATATAATTAGTACTAATGGTATTTGGTTAGATCTAGATTGTGTTACCAACCCAGAAAAGATCATTAGTGACTGGGCCTAAGCTACTTGGATAGCCATTGCAAACAAAAATTGGAATGCCTTGCAAACATTTAGATTTATTGAAGTCACCTTTAAAGGGATAGTTCACGACTGGTTTGCTAGTCTAAATGAAGAAGACAGTAATGTTATTATAAGTGGAAATCCTGCTTTAGAAGAAGTTAATGAAAATGAAGCAATTCAAGACATAATAAATAGGTTTGAATCAACCATTAAAAGAGAATTCTTAGGAAAAAACTGGGATGAAAATCAAGGAGAAGAGGAGGCCAGAATTAGAAGAATAACAATGTGGAATTTGCAAAATTTAGAATTATGTAATCTCTGTGAATTAGATCAATACATTTGTCTATTTCAGAAATATTATTATAAAGCTTCAAATCATGGAATGACTAAAGGCCTCATGGAATTGTTTTTTGGAAAAATTCCTAACCCTTGGGGAATAAAATTGTCAGAATCCTATAGAATATACCTAGAAGATAAGAAAGACACTTTAGGGTTAAGGATTTGGTTTGCTAAAACCAAAATTAATGAATGGTGCCTAGAAACCTATAGCCAAAACAAACTAAGAAAGAGTACGAAAAAAGGGACTATGTTGTCCTAAGAATAGTGCTCCAATCAAGTTAGGATGTAGTTACACCAACTACAACAAGAGAAATAAGAAGTTTAGAATTAAAAGAAGTAATAAACAAAGGTTTAATAAGAACAAATTTTCTAGAAAGAAAAAGAGGTATTTTAAGAAAACTGAAACAAAAAAAAAAGTATAAAAAGAATCCTAAAAAATGCACATACTGGTTATGTAAAGAAGAAGGGCATTATGCAAATGAATGTCCTGAAAGATACAAAAGAAAAAGTACTAAAAACCTAAAAATTTATGAACAAGAACTAAGTGAAATAGATACTAGCTCTATAAGTAACGAAGAAAGTATATATGAAGTGGAAAGTTTATATACCTCTAATAGTCATGAATCAGAATATTGAAGAAGAAGAAGCTTATTTTGAAGAATATGAAGAACATGGAGAATACAGTCAAATAACTGTATTCGATAAAAGTAAAT
This sequence comes from Rubroshorea leprosula, assembly GCA_020521535.1. Taxonomy (NCBI): domain Eukaryota; kingdom Viridiplantae; phylum Streptophyta; class Magnoliopsida; order Malvales; family Dipterocarpaceae; genus Rubroshorea; species Rubroshorea leprosula. The sequence continues at coordinate 988,324 of BPVZ01000067.1, read as the reverse complement.
ATAAAAGAATTAGACAAAAGAGAATGGACCTTACTTTAGAAAAAGGATTCAAACCAAGTTTCTTTATAAGTAATCCTTTTAAGAGAAAAGATATAGTTTATTACTGAATATCCACTAAAGAATATAGCATTCCTATCAAGAATACAATAGGAATAATAAATATAACTTTGATTATCAAGGTAGAAATAGAAAGCAAACTATCAAAAATCAAAGAAGCTAATAGATCAAAGATAGGTTTTATCTACATTGGAGGAATACAAATACTTATTAAAGCTCATTTTAGAGAAGGAATAGACACCCTAATAAAATTAGCTTTAATAGATAATAGAATCAATGAAAGAAAGGATGCTATCCTTGGACTAGTGCAAGGTAACCTTAGTTACCAAAAACTTATGTTTACAGTATATCCAAAATACGCTGTAAACATTAATGATAGAAATATTAATAAAACCTTAAGTTTAGCATATGAATTTGCTAGAGAAAACTTTATGAAAGATGGATCAATGCCATATAGTATATACTATATGATAAGTTATGCATTAACTAATAGTCATCAATCTAATCTTTTTAAACATAAAGAATATATTGAATTAGATCCTATGTTCTCTGAAATAGGACAAATTCAAATACTAGAAATGATCACTAAAATAGAATTGCCCAAAGAATGAGAAATAGACATTAGTGAAAAACCACTTCTAATAGGAGAAAGAGAAACACCTAGGCTAATGGCATACGAGTCAAGAAAACTATTAGTCAAAACAAAACCTGAATCAAGCCATAGAAATAGTGTGGACTTAGGAGTTATATGCTATCCTAAGAAAGATAAAGAGGCCTTAACTAGAACAACTAGTATAAAACATGAGGTGGTATTAGACACCTTAAAAATCCCTCCTAGACATTTCAAAATAAAAGGAGATTATTATGATGGGAAATAATGGCATAACAATTCTATCCTAATAGAAAAATGAGCAGGAGTAACACATATCCATAGTGATTTGATCCCACGCCTACCCAGATTTGAACTCACTAAACCATACACATACTACAACTTTAATGGTGTAGTGACTACAGTACATGAATATGCTAAAGTACCTCTTAAAATAGAGGATAAGAAAAAGATACAACATGAAATCACTATAACATCTCATGCTGATACATAAATGACTGCAAGTATAGAATTAATGCTAGGAAATACATTTTTAACATCGATACAGATCTATAATATCCAAGAACATTGTTTAAAGATTGCCTTAAGTAGAAAAGAAATAGTTATACCTCGATGATATGAAGACTGATATCTATAGTGTATACATATCCATTGGAATCAAATACGAAGAATACAAAACATAATTCTTTCATGCTTTTATAGATGCAGGGTCTGGGATATATTTAGTCGAAACCAATGTATTCCCAAAATATTATTGGAGGAACACCTCTCAAACTATGAAAGGTCTAACTATAAATGAAAGTATTATTCAATACAAAACAATAATAGAAAGAGTTACTGTCGTAATTGGTGGAACTGAAGTTATAATTCCCCAAGTCTATGAAAGTAACGAGCATGGGAATGATATTTTATTAGGAAACAATTTCCTAAGTCAATTCAAGCAGTATGTTCAAACTGCATCATATGTAAAATTTTATATACCTTGTGGACATTGGCTTTACACCTCCAAAATTTATAATGCTTATACTAAAGCAATAGAACCATTAAATTTCCACAACCAACGTGGTGAAGATTATACAAAAACTCGATCAAAAGAGATTAAAAAACCAGTGTTAGCATTGTGGAATAATGAAAAAATACAAGAAAAAATAACTTTAAAATCTATCTTAGAAGAATTAAGATGTAATTATGGAGAATATCCTACAAAACTATGGGGAGTTGATAAAACTTATGCCACAATCGAATTGATAGACTCAAAAACTATCATTAAAGTCAAACCAATGAGGTATAGCCCTGAAGATAAAGAAGAATTTGATAAGCAAATTCAAGAGTTAATGGCCAAGAAAATTATACAAGCCCCTAAGAGTCTACATGGTAGTCCTGCCTTTATGGTAAGAAATCATAACAAATTAAAAAGAGGAAAGGCTAGAATGGTTGTCAACTCTAAACACCTTAATAGCAAAACTAAATATGATGGTTAATTTTTACCACATAAAGAAACTCTAATCAATAGCATTAGGGGAAAGAAAATGTATTCAAAGTTTGATTGCAAATTAGGATTTTGGCAAATTAAGCTAATTCCTGACAGTATCCCACTAATAGTCTTTAGTGCCCCTAGAGGACACTATGAGTGGTTAGTAATGCCTTTTGGATTAAAAAATGTGCCTCAAATATTTCAAAGAATGGATAATGTATTTTCTTCCATCAAGAAATTTTGCATAGTTTATGTAGATGACATACTAACCTTCTTTGATAATGAAAAAGAACATTTATGTCATCTTAAAAAATTTGCATATTTATGCAAGAAACATGGAATATTACTTTCTGAAAAGAAAGTAGAAATAGGAAAAACCAAAATTGAATTCCTTGGATTAATAATAGATTCCACGGAATAAAATTACAACCTCACATTAGTGAAAAGATTTCGATGTTCCTAGATAAATTAGAATCTAAAGAACAAATTCAAAGGTTTTTAGGAATACTCAATTATGCAGAGTGGTTTATTCAAAACCTAGTTCAATTAAGACATCCTTCGCAAAAGTTGCTTAGGAAAAAGGAAAATCAATAAGGCAAAATACCCAAATCCACCCCCAAAGTATAGTGGCAGGGACGGATCCACCCTCGAACAAAAAACGAGGACAAATTCACCCACAAAGTTTTCGACTTGGACAAATCACCCCAAATTTAACGTGTGACGTCATTTGACATCAGCAATTTGTTAATTCATTAATGGATTGTTGACGTCAGATGACATCAAATTAACAGATTGCTGATGTCAAATGACGTCACACGTTAAATTTGGGTGATTTGTCCAAGTCGAAAACTTTGTGGGTGGATTTGTCCCCGTTTTTTGTTCGAGGGTGGATCCGTCCCTGCCACTATACTTTGGGGGTGGATTTGGGTATTCTGCCAATCAATAATGGGAAATTTATCACATTAATCATGTGAAAAGAATAAAAGAATATTGCATAAACCTTCCTAGGCTACAGTTGCCTAAAGAAGATGAAGAGGTAATTTTAGAATGTGATGCCTCATAATTTTATTGGGGAGCAGCTTTAAAAAATTTGCAAGAAAAAGTTTATAGATATGCTAGTGATACATTTAAAGATGTAGAAACTATATATCATTCAAATCATAAAGAGTTATTGGCTATTAAAAATGGAATAAAAAAGTTTAGTTTCTTCTTATTACCAAAACATTTTAAGGCCAGAATTGGCAATACTCAAGTTAAGGGATTTATTTTTAATAAATTACCTTTAACACCAGAATATAAAAGATTAAATAGATGGCAAACTTTCTTTGCTAAATATGATTTTGAAATTGAACATGTCAAAGGAACTAATAATTGTCTTGCAGATTTCTTGAGTGGAGAAAGAGTTAATGGATGCAATCTTGAAACTCCAAAATAAAGGGAAAGACCTTATTCTTAAAGGTCAAGAGATATTCATTGAGGGCAATAGCCAAATAAGAGAAAGCCAAGAAAAACTGATTGAGGGCCAAGAAATAATCGATGAAGGCCATAACCTTATAGATGAAGGCCAAGAAAAAATTGTTAAAGGCCATGAGTTATTAAATAAGGGGCAAGATGCCCTTGAAGAGGTCAAAGAGCTAATAGAAAAATTAATGAGTTCCAGAGTAATTACTACTGTTGGAATTAGCTCTAAAGAATCTAGTCAAATGGCAAAGAAAAGCTCCTAACAAGAGCTAAAAGAAAATTTTGAACAAGGTGATCCTTTAGTAGGATTACTTGGAGAAAGTTTAGGGAAGTTTGACTATTATATCAAATACTCCCCCTCAGAAATATCAGCGTCTCAAGCTGAAAAGCTGGCTACTCAAAATGCCAAAAACCATAACTTTCGACTTGATTACTTAGGAAAGAAAGAAAAGAAAGCTACAATAATAGACACCTTGCCAAAAATGACAATGAGTGAAGAATATCCGTAGAAATACTGCAGAGTTTGTAAAATGGGATATTCAATGAGGTCCACTGAGAATTGCTATCCTATCCATGAAGGGATTTATCTAAGAATTAATTTCATGTAGGGTGCAAACCTAAAAGCAATAAAAGAATTATTGAATTACGGTTTTGTAAACTATATTTATCTCTTAAAGGATAATGAAGAAGTTTCAGAACTTCCAAAAGTTATACGCCAAGGAGTGAAAGACTTCAAAACTGGCACCAAAGCTCAAGGGGTAGCATTTGTCAAAATCTACTTTGCAGCACCAGAATGGGAGAAATCTCAATATTTCCCTAGTCATCATATAGTTCAAATTGAAATCTAGTCCAAGAAAATCAAGGTAGAAGGAAATGAAGATCAAATTTTTCAAGACTTTGAAGAGTTTCTTTGTGGGATTGAGTTCATCCAAGAGAGACGAGCTCTAGGATTCAAGGTTTTACTCTAGACCTTTGACAGAATGATAGAGATGAGGAAAACATGGACATATGGCTTTTCCAAAGAAATCTCGGTGGCATCCACTGGTGCAAGATTAATTACAAGCATCAACTTGTTAAAAAAAAAAAAAAACAAAAACGAAAGGAAATCTTCAAAAATCTAGTCTTAGCCAGTAAAGTAGTCCATAATAGACTATGCAAGTTGTTAAAGCATGACAGTCATTGTGGTTTCTGCTACAAAAAAGAATGGTTAAATACCCTTTTTGGTCCTTCTACTATAAGAAAAAGCCTCTTTTTGGTCCATGTACTAACAAAATTCCCTTTTTGATCCTTAAATTTTAAAATCTGACCCCTTTTTAGTCCTTCCGTTAAATTTTGGCTGACGTGGCAAGTTAATTAATGGAAAAACTCATTTTATTTTTTTACTAAATTACGTGAAAAATCCATCTTGCAAAAATTGATGACCTGGTTAAATTTTTTACTTTTAATTATTGATTTACTCTCAAAGATTGATGACATGGTAAAATTTTTAACTTTAATTACAGATTTACCCTCATCTTCTTCCCCATCCTCTCCTTCCTCCGACCTTTTTTTTTTTCTTTTTATTTTTTCTTTTACCTCTAGGTGAACCCAGGAGTTTGGGTTCACGAGGAACCCAGCTCGTGGGTTCGCACCTGGGAGCCTGGGTTTGCGAGGAACCCAGCTCGCAGGTTCGCACCCAGGAGCCTGGGTTCACGAGGAACCCAGCTCGCGGGTTCGCACTCAAGAGCCTGGGTTTGCCACGAACCCAACTCTTGGGTTTGCTCCATCCGTGAAATCTTTAGGGCTTTCTTAGCCACTATAGTTTCGTTTTTTTATCTTCTTTGTCTGAAAATGGGTTTGATTTGCTTCACCTATGGGAATTTGATATGCCAAATGAAGTAAGATTTTGATATGCATAACCCTTGAGAGTGATGTTGACGGGAAAAATATTGTAGACCCAAATCCAGTTGATGATAGTTGTTTTTGATGGGTTGGAGGAGATGGGATTGAGGGTTCTAAATTAAGTCAACCATGGTATAAGGCAAAGATCTAAAGAGTACATCAGTAACAGCTTAGCCATTGTTGCTAACATTCCACTTCTTCTTGAGAAGTTTGGTATGAAAATGCATTGAAATTTCTTGTTTCTCTTGCTCCAGATTTGATTTCCAAGTCTTGATTCTCAGTTTCTAGTTTGTAATGAAAATGATTGTGTAAACTTACACCTGTAAAGACTATTGTGGATTTTGATCTCTTCTTTGCTTTGATCCGTTTCATTTCTGTTGTTTTTTTTTTGAAAATTGATGAATTACGAATTCAAAAAGAGATGATAAACATAAATATGGAAAGAAGCAAGTCATCTTCTCTGTTTTCTTTTTTACCACGAGAAAGTACTGGGTTCCTCGCAAACCCAGGCTCTTGGGTTCGCCTAGAGGTAAAAGAAAAAAGAAAAAGAACAAAAGAAAAAAGGTCGAAGGAAGGAAAGATGGGGAAAAAGATGAGGGTAAATCAGTAATTCAAGGTAAAAAATTTAACCATGCAATCAATTTTTGCCAAATGGAATTTCCACATAATTTAGTAAAAAAAAAAGAGTTTTTTTGTTAATTAACCTGCCACATCAGCCAAAATTTAACGGAATGACTAAAAAGGGGCTAGATTTTAAAATTTAAAGACCAAAAAAGGGATTTTTTCGGTACAAGGACCAAAAAGGGGCTTTTTCCTATAGTAGAGGGACCAAAAAGGGTATTTAACCAAAAAGAATCTACAAAAGGAAAAGCTGAAGTCCCACGTGAAGAAAGGACCACCCGCTCAGATAGTGAAGAGGATCTCATCATCCTCTGAAGAATCCAATGCAAAAAGATGTAAGCACTTACATCGCTAAAGAAAAAGAAGAGCATCTGCAAGATTCCATG
>BPVZ01000067.1:971174-981734 GCA_020521535.1 Rubroshorea leprosula | reverse complement strand
GAACTTTTTCCCTTTCTTTTCTCAGAAATAAAATCATGTTTTAGAATAATTCTTGTGTTTCTATCCTTCTTTATTTCTATCATTAAAGAAAATGACAAGAATCCTAAAGAAATTGAGGCAACAGTGAAGTCACTTGTCTTGTCCAGATACCCATTATAACCTGAGTTCGGCGTTAAGGGTTGGACGAAAGAAGCATTTGCTTGATTGAAGGCTAGTCCAAAGGATTTTCAAGTAACATTCTAACTCATTTATTTTATCATGCGGAAGCAAGGTGGGCATAGAAACAAATTTATTATTCTTTAACATTAGATTATTTTTGAGATGAGAAACAATGGGGAACTAGTACCTGACCTCTTACATTTTTAATAGAAAAATCCATTTTATATTAAACCATTATAATTTAAGATGCTTGATTTTATTCAAGAAATTGTTGTAGACAAAATAGTTTATGAGCAGTAATGTGAATATTATAGAAATAAAATAGTACAAATTTTAGAAAATATAAGTAATATTGAAGATGATTATCATCTATCTAAGAATCTCAAAAAGTTGATTAAAAGTTGAAGCAAACAGTTGCAGATTTAAATGAAGATCTAAAAAGACTAAAAGAGGCCAAGCAAAGATTATCTTTATTAATAGTCTAGTAGATCTAATTCCGCACTTATTAGGCTTAACATACCATCTATTCATTAGTCAGTAGTAGTTTGAGTTAAGTTCTGAAAACCCATAGAAAAGTTCGGTATCAGAGCTAAGAAACAATAATTTTAAGTATAAAAGCTGTTTTTATAGCAAATATAAATTTGAGGACTAAAAGATCAAAACAAATATAGTTAGAGGACTAACTAATTCTCTAATAGAATAGGAAGTTTTCCGTCAAAGATAATAGACTAGATGAAATTGAAATGAATCTGAAAGAGAGTAGACAAGATTGGAAGAATCGAAACATAATGGATGAAACTAAAAAAATATGAAAGTTAGTAGATGATTTGTTAAATTAAGCCGAAAACGAATACCCAAAATGAGGAAATAGAAGAGAAAAGTGAAGAAGAAAAGGATGAGACACATCCTAATATAACTCCAACAAAATTTCTAGTGCCACCTAGAGTAGAATCTAGCATAAGCCAAAGCTATAGAAAAAATAAAAATCTAACACATGAAGTGATATATGATAAAAAGAGTAAAAGATTTGGGAATCAATCTAGACTTGAAACACCAGTTAGAATCAAAGAACAGATAATTAGTACTAATGGTATTTGGCTAGATCTAGATTGTGTTATTGACCCAAAGAAGGTCATCAGTGACTTGGCCCAAGCTACTTGGATAGCTGTAGCAAACAAAAATTGGAATGCCTTACAAACAGTTAGATTTATTGACGTCACCTTTAAAGGGATAGTTCACGACTGGTTTGTTGGTCTAAATGAAAATGACATTAATATTATTATAAGTGGAAATTCTGCTTCAGAAGAAGTTAATGAAAATGAAGCAATTCAAGACATAATAAAAAAGCTCGAGTCAGCCATTGAGAGAGAATTCTTAGGAGAAAATTGGGAAGAAAATCAAGGAAAAAAGGAGGCCAGAATTAGAAGAATAGCATTATGGAATTTGCAAAATTTAGAATTATATAATCTTTATGAATTAGATCAATATATTTGTCTATTTCAGAAATATTATTATAAAGCTTCAAATCATGGAATGACTAAAGGCCTAATGGAATTGTTTTTTGGAAAATTTCCTAATCCTTGGGGAATAAAATTGGCAAAAGCCTATAGAATATATGTAGAAGATAAGAAAGATATTTTAGAGTTAAGGATTTGGTTCGCTAAAACCCAAATTAATGAATGGTGCCTAGAAACCTATAGCCAGAACAAACTAAGAAAAAGTATGAAAAGGGGACTATGTTATCCTAAGAATAGTGATCCAATCAAGTTAGGATGTAGTTACAATAACTACAACAAGAGAAACAAGAAATTTAGAATTAAAAGAAGCAATAAACAAAGGTTTAATAAGAACAAATTTTCTAGAAAAAAAAAAAAAAAGATGTATCTTAAGAAAACCAAAACATGAAAAAAGTATAAAAAGAATCCTAAGAAATGCACATGCTGGTTGTGTAAAGAAGAAAGGCATTATGCAAATGAATGTCCTAAAAGATACAATAGAGAAAGTACTAAAAACCTAAAAATTTATGAAGAAGAACTAAATGAAATAGATACTAGCTCTATAAGTAGTGAAGAAAGTATATATGAAGTGAAAAGTTTATATACTTCTAGTAGTGATGAATCAGAATATTGAAGAAGGAGAAGCTTATTCTGAAGAATATGAAGGATGTGGAAAATACAATCAAATAACTGTATTCGATAAAAGTAAATATAAAAGAATTAGACAAAGAGAATGGACCTTACTTTAGAAAAAGGATTTAAACCAAATTCCTTTATAAGTAATCTTTTTGAGAGAAAAGATATAGTTTATTATGGAATATCCACTAAAGAATATAGCATTCCTATCAAGAATACAACAGGAATAATAAATATACCTTTGATTATCGAGGCAGAAATAGAAAGCAAACTATCAAAAATCAAAGAAGCTAATAGATCAAAGATAGGTTTTATCCACATTGGAGGAATACAAATACTTATTAAAGCTCATTTTAGAGAAGGAGGCATCGCAATAAAATTAGCTTTAATAGATAATATAATCAATGATAGAAAGGATGTTATCCTTGGATTGGTGCAAAATAACCTTAGTTACCAAAAGCTTATGTTTACAATATATCCAAAATATGCTGTAAACATTAATGATAGAAATATTAATAAAACCTTAAGTTTAGCACATGAATTTACTAGAGAAAACTTTATGAAAGATGGATCAATGCCATATAGTATATACTATATGATAAGTTATGCATTGACTAATAGTCATTAATCTAATCTTTTTAAAGATAAAGAATATATTGAATTACATTCTATGTTCTTTGAAATAGGACAAATTCAAAAACCAGAAATGATCACTGAAATAGAATTACCCAAAGAATGGGAAATAGACATTAGTGAAAAACCACTCCTAATAGAAGAAAGAGCAATGCCTAGACTAATGGCATATGAGTAAGGAAAACTATTAGTCAAAACAGAACCTAAATCAAGCCATAAAAATAGTGTAAACTTAAGAGTTATACGCTATCTTAAGAAAGATAAAGAGGTCTTAACTAGAACAACCAGTAAAAAACATGAGGTGGTATTAGACACCTTAAAAATCCCTTCTAGACATTTCAAAATAAAAGGAGATTATTATGATGGGAAATAATGGCATAACATTTCTATCCTAATAGATACAGAAGCAAGAGTAACACATATCCATAGTGTTATGATCCCACACCTACCAAAAGATTTGAACTCACTAAGCCATACACGGACTACAACTTTAATGTTGCAATGACCAAAGTATATGAATATGCTAAAGTACCTATTAAAATAGAAGATAAGAATAAGATACAACCCAAAATCACTATAATAGCTCATGCTGAAACAGAAATGACTCCAAGTATAGAATTAATGTTAGGAAATATGTTCTTAACATTAGTACAGCCTTATAATATCCAATAACATTGTCTAAAGATTACCTTAAGTGAAAAAGAAGTGGTTATACCTCGATACTATGAAGACTAGTATCTATGGTGTATACATACCCATTGGAATCAAATATGAAGAATATAAAACATCATTCTTTCATGTTTTTATAGATATAGGGTCTAGGATATGTTTAGCCAAAACCAATGTATTCCCAAAATATTATTTGAGGAACACCTCTCAAACTATAAAAGGTGTAGCTATATATAGCAATGTTGTTCAATATAAAACAATAATAGAAAGAGTTACTGTCGTAATTGGTGGAACAAAAGTTATAATTCCCCGAGTCTATGAAAGTAACGAGCATGGAAATGATATTCTATTAGGAAACAATTTCCTAAGTCAATTCAAGCAGTATGTTCAAACTGCATTATATGTAAAATTTTATACACCTTGTGGACATTGGCTTTATGCCTTCAGAATTTATAATGCTTATACTAGAGCAATAGAACCATTAAATTTTCGCAGCCAACGTGGTGAAGATAATACAAAAACTCAATTAAAAGAGATTAAAAAACCAATGTTAGCATTGTGGAATAATGAAAAAACATAAGAAAAAATAACCTTAGAATCTATCTTAGAAGAACTAAGAAGTAATTATGGAGAAGATCCTGCAAAACTATGGAAAGTTTATAAAACTTATGTTATAATCGAATTGATAGACCCAAAAACTATTATTAAAATCGAACCAATGAGGTATAGCCCTGAAGATAAAGAAGAATTTGATAAGCAAATTTAAGAATTAATGGCCCAAAAAATTATACAGGTCTCTAAGAGTCTGCATAGTAGTCTTGCCTTTATGGTAAAAAATTATAATGAATGAAAAAGAGGAAACGCTAGAATGGTTGTCAACTAAACAACTGAATAGCAAAACTAAATTCAATGGTTACTTTTTGCCACATAAAGAAACTCTAATCAATAGCATTAGAGGAAAGAAAATGTCTTCAAAGTTTGATTGCAAATCAGGATTTTAGAAAATTAAACTAACTCTTGACAGTATCCCACTAACAGCCTTTAGTGCTCCTATAGGACACTATGATTGGTTAGCAATGCCTTTTGGATTAAAAAATGTGCCTCAAATATTTCAAAGAATGATGGATAATGTATTTTCTTCCATCAAGAAATTTGCATAGTTCATGTAGATGACATACTAATCGTCTCTGATAATGAGAAAGAACATTTATGTCATCTTAAAAAATTTGCATATTTATACAAGAAACATGGAATATTACTTTCTGAAAAGAAAGCAGAGATAGGAAAAACCAAAATTGAATTCTTTGGATTAACAATAGATTCCACGAGAATAGAATTAGAACCTCACATTAGTGAAAAGATTTTGATATTCCTAGATAAATTAGAATCTAAAGAACAAACTCAAAGGTTTCTAGGAATACTCAATTATGTAGAGTAGTTTATTCAAAACCTAGCTCAATTAAGATATCCTTTCCAAAAGTTGCTCAGGAAAAAAGAAAATTAACAATGGGAAATTTATCACACTAATTATGTGAAAAGAATTAAACAATATTGCAAAAACCTTCCTAGGCTACAATTGTCTAAAGAAGATGAAGAGTTAATTTTAGAATATGATGCCTCTGATTTTTATTAGAGAGCAGCTTTAAAAATTCTTAAGAAAAAGTTTGTAAATATGTTGGTGGTACATTTAAAGACGTAAAAACTAAATATCTTTCAAATCATAAAGAGTTATTGGCTATTAAAAATGCAATAAAAAAGTTCAATTTCTTCTTATTACCAAAATATTTTAATGTCAAAAATGATAATACTTAAGTTCAGGTATTTATTTTTAATAAATTACCTTTAACACCATAATATAAAAGATTAAATAGATGGCAAACTTTATTTGCTAAATATGATTTTGAAGTTGAACATGTCAAAGGAACTAATAATTGTCTTGTAGATTTCTTGAGCCAAGAATGAGCTAATGGATGCAATCCTGAAACTCAAAAATAAAGGGAAAGACCTTATTCTCAAAGGTCAAGAGATACTCATTGAGGGCAATAGCCAAATAAGAAAAAACCAAGAAAAAATAATTGAAGGCCATAACCTTATGGATGAAGGACAAGAAAAAATTATTAAAGGCCATGAGTTATTAAATAAGGGACAAAATACCCTTGAAGAGGTCAAAAAGCTGATAGAAAAATTAATGAGTTTTAGAGTAATTACTATTGTTAGAATAAGCTCTAAAGAATCTAGATAGATGACCAAGAAAGGCTCCCAACAAGAGCTAAAAGAAAATTTTGAACAAGGTGATCCTTCAGTAGGATTACTTGGAGAAAGTTCAGGGAAGTTTGACTATTATGTCAAATAGTCTCCCTCAGAAATATCGGTGTCTCAAGCTGAAAAGCCGACTAGTCAAAATGCCGAAAGCCATAACTTTCAACCTGATTACTCAAGAAAGAAAAGAAAGAAAGTTACAATAAATGACACCTTGTCAAAAATGATAATGAGTGAAGAATATCTACAAGAATATCGTAGAGTTTGTAAAATGGCATATTCAATGAGGTCCACTGAGAATTGCCATCCTATTTATGAAGGGATTTATCCCATAATTAATTTCATGTAGGGTGCAAATCCAAAAGCAATAAAAGAGTTATTCAATTATGGTTTTTTAAACTGTATTTATCTCTCAAAGGATAATGAAGAAGTTTCAGAACTTCCAAAAGTTATACGCCAAGGAGTGAAAGACTTCAAAACTGGCACCAAAGCTCAAGGGGTAGTATTTGTCAAAATCTATTCTGCAGCACCAGAATGGGAGAAATCTCAATATTTCCCCTGTCATCATATAGTTCAAATTGGAATCCAATCCAAGAAAATCAAGGTAGAAGCGAATGAAGATCAAAATTTTCAAGGCTTTGAAGAGTCTGTTTGTGGGATCGAGTTCATCTAAGAAAGACGAGCTTTAAGATTCAAGGTTTTACTCCAAATCTTTGATAGAATGATAGAGATGAGGAAGACATGGTCATATGGCTTCTCTAAAGAAATCTCGATATTATCCACTAGTGCAAGATTAATGACAAGCATCAGCCTGTTCAAAATAAAGCAGAAAAGAAAGGAAATCTTTGAAAATCTGGTCCCATCCAACAAAGCAGTCCATAATAGACTATGCAAGCTGTTAAAGCATGACAGCCATTGTGATTTCTACTATAAAAAAAGAATCTGCAAAAGAAAAAGCTAAAGCCCCATGTAAAGAAGAAACTACCCGCTTAGATAGTGAAGAGGATGTCATCATCCTCTGAAGAATCCAATGCAAAAAACCATAATCTCTTATGTCACTGAAGAAAAAGAAGAGTGTCTGCAAGATTCCATGCAATCTACTTTAGCAAAAGCTAAAAGCAAGTCTGGATCACCAGACAATAATATAAACTTTAATCGTCAGCAATGACGAAAGAAAATATTCTAAGGAGTGTTATAAAAAGCCTACTATAAGCTGTAATAGGTATCATGCATTTAAACATCCAAATACCTTACCTGAAAGCCTTTTACTATGCATCTGTAAACACCTTTCAAGAGGAAAGGGAACTTTCCCTTTCTTTTCTCAAAAATAAAATCATGTTTTAGAATAATTCTTGTGTTTCTATCCTTCTTTATTTCTATCAGAAAATAAAATGAGAAGAATCCTAAAGAAACTGAGGCAACAGTGAAGTCACCTGTCCTGTCTAGATACCCATTACCTAAGTTTGGCATTAAGGGTTGGACGAAGGAAGCATTTGCTTGACTGAAGGCTGGTCCAAAGGATTTTCGAGTAAAATATTAACTCATTTATTTTATCATGCGGAAGCAAGGTGGGCATAGAAACAACTTTATTATTCTTTAACATTAGATTATTTTTGAGATGAGAAATGATGAGGAAATAGTACTTGACCTCTTATATTTTGAGTAGAAAGATCCATTTTCATATTAAACCATTATAATTTAAGATGCTTGATTTTATTCAAGAAATTGTTGTAAATAAAATAGTTTATGACCAGTAATGCGAATATTATAGAAATAAAATAATAAAATTTTTTTAAAAAATAAGTAATATTGAAGATGATGATCATCTATCTAAGCATCTCATAAAGTTGAAGCAAACAATTGCAAATTTAAATGAAAATCTAAAAATATTAAAAGGGCCAAGTAAAGACTATCTTTGTTAGCAGTCTAGTAAATCTAATTCCTCACTTACGGAGTTAACATACCAGCAATTCATTAATTAGTAGTAGTTTGAGTTAAGTTCTAAAAACCCATAGAAAAATCTAATATCAAAGCCAAGAAACAATAATTTTAAGTATAAAAGCTATTTTTACAGTAAAAATAAATTTGACTAAAAGATCAAAATAAATATAGTTAGAGGACTAACTATTCTCTAATAGAACATGAAGATTTCCATCAAAGATAATAAACTAGATGAATTTAAAATGAATCTGAAAAATAATAAACAAGATTGAAAAAATTTTTAAAAAATAGATAAAATTAAAAAAAATATAAAAATTAATAGATAATTTGTTAAATTAAGCTTTTATTTATGAATTTGGAAATATTTTTCATTTCCAGTGTTTGAAAAGTGCATGTAGATTAAAAAAAAAGAAACAGGACATATAGAACTTAGAATCCCTCCAAAACCAAGTCCCCGGGCTATTTTCCCAAAACCCTGCGCTAGTTTCCGAAAACAAAACATCTTTCATTACCTCGTCTCCTTCCAGTCTCTCCTTCTCTTCTATTTCAGTATATCTCCCTTTCATTCTTTTCGCTTTCAAAATTTTTGTTTCATCTCCGGAGTCTCTCCATTGGGTAAGCAGAAACCCTAAACCAATTGCAGTAGATAAGCTTCAAATCTCTCCATTAGGTCCTCGTCTCTTCAATTTTGATTTTGATTTCTCTTGAAACCTGATATTCATTTTGATTTTGATTTCTCAGATTTTGATTTCCCGTTATGCTTTGTGTCTTCTCCTTCGAATCTCATCAAGTACTCCAGGTTTGTGTCTTCTTCTTAGATTTTTCAAAATCCCCTGTTTATGATTCTGAAATTTGAGAATTGAATCCAATTTCAACAAATGATGAACATTCGGGCGGTGGCAATGAGATGGTCGTAACGAACCTCATCGTCTGGTTGTGCAGGAAACAATCGAGGGAGGTGGGAGGTGTGGTTGAGCCGCAGCCATAATCGCTTGAGAATAGGGTGCTACGCTGTTGTCAACATAATCGCTTTTTAGCTTCGAGTATATCTATTTCTTTCAGATCTCCTTTGTTTACTTTTTCATTAGATTCATGTCTTTTAGTCTTCTATTTGCTTTATCATTTTGGTGGAGTTCTCTGTCATTGGAAACACTAGATATTCTTTCTTCACTTTCCGCATGTGGTTTTTTGTTTCCAATTTCAACTTTATATTTGTTCTTTTGTGATTTAGTTTCGTGATTTAGCTTTAGTTTTGGAAGTTGCTGTTAAAGATTTTTTCATGTTTTCCAAGTTCATTATTAGCATATTGCTGGCCATTCCCTTATTTTCTAAGTTCCACAGCATGTTGTAGTTTGGAGCTTTATTTTCTTATTTAATGTAAGCTTAATGTGAGTTGAATTCTATATTGGTGTAGGCCATTGACACAGTGAAGCTTAGGAGAACCACAGCTGCTAAGGAGAAGGAATTCTCAAATTGTGAGTCTATTTCTCAATTTTGATCATTATTAATTGAATTCTGTGTTGTATGAACTTGTTTGTTTGATCATCAATCTGCTGTTTTCCTGCCCTTCCAATCAGTAATTTCATCTCTTTCACTTTTGGCTTTGATGTTATGTCTTAAGATCATTTCATTTCCTTTTTCTTGATCTGTATGTTTACATGCTTCCTTCTTCTCTCTACATTTTCCTGTTTTGTTTGCCAGAATTTTTATAGCTTCATTATCTTTTCTCCATTCTGTATTCACAAAGCAGGGTTGTTAATTAATATCATCGCATTATGTATAATGTTTTAGAAGCTAACAAAGCAGCTGCGTGCAGCTCATTGATACAATATACCTTGAAGCTATTAGATTTTTATTTTTTTAGGTATTAATTTAACTAATTTCACATTGAATTAGTAACATAAACTTCAGTTTATTGATATTTCTAACGGTTGCATTGGCATTATTTGCTTTTAGAAAACTTTAGTGTTGGATGCAGTGTTGGTTTTGTCAATTTGTCATTTATCAGTGTATACTAAGGCCTTCTGTTCTTTCTACCGTATGATTATTTGACTGAGTGCATTCTATGAGCAGTTTTAATTTCTGGGTCTGCTGTTTATGAATTCAGAAATGACGGGTTTGGCACATGTTTGGCTAAGGCCAATGGGTCCTGAACTACCATTTAATGGTAGTAGTTAACCAAGTTAAGGCCAAATGGGTTTTGTATTATTGACTATATGAGATTTTACAACAGATTAGGTAATTTTCCCATTTTGTTAGAGCACAAATACTTGAAGAAGTCCCTGCCTATTTTACATCCCATTTTGTTGCTATTTTTAATGCATTTGGATTAGCAAATTTTGACTACTCCAGTCCAGGGAAAGGAACGCTGAGTCTCTCAAAATTTTATTCTTAATTTCTGCTCCAGTCTAGTTTGTTGGGATTATTTCATGGTTGACTGGGATTTTAAAGTTGCACACCATCTGTTCGATTGGGGTTCCTCCAAAATTCTTAATTTGTCCTGGGTTTCAGTCTAATGATGGGGGAAAAGTGCAAAAGATTGAATTTTTTAAGGTAAAGGAGCTTGATTTGGAGACTACTTGTGTTGTGTGTTTGGGAGCCATTAAAGATTTGTTTTGAATTTGATTGATTCTTATCTTTAATTAAACTCCTTGTAAGTTTCTCCTTCGATTTTAGTTTGCTGAAACATTCTAAAATGCTTTACTTATTGAAATGTTTGTAGAGAGAAGAGCATTTGGATGATGTTGGGAAGATTGAATTCTATCAG
>BPVZ01000067.1:945105-962243 GCA_020521535.1 Rubroshorea leprosula | reverse complement strand
TAAATAAATACACAAATTATTTTTAAATTCTTAATTTACAAAAAAAATAAAAAATAACAATTATTTTAAAATAAAATAATAAATACTTTATTAGAAATATTAAGTAACTCCTCATTAAAATTTTTTAATATTTTAATTATTAATACGTTTAACTTTTTTTATAATGAGTTTATACAGTAATAAAGAATTCTCGAAGCAAGAAGAAAGGACCGCCGCCCTCAGACCGATTAGGGAAAAAAGTTTTGTACCCTCGTGTTATTAAATTATTTGTAACATATATAATCCAACTTAGAGAGATGTTTTCCATATTTTATAATTGGTTGCATAAGAAGGAAATCTCTCTTATCCTTTAATTTTTTTTTATATTTTTTATCTCACCCTACACGTATGTCATGCGATTCAAATTTATGATTATTTATTTTCAATGAAAAAAAATTACTACTGAATTATTTATATCGTTAATAATTGACAAAAATATTATGTGCAATATAAATTATATCAAATCATACAAAATTAATTACATATAGTTTTGGCTTTATAGTTTAATTTATAAAATCATTTATTCTCTAAATTAATTATAATATGTTTGATTGTATGTAATTAGTAAATTAATTGAGATTAGAGCATATATTTAAAATTAAATTTAATAAAAAAAATTGAATTAACATAAAAATATTTTAAAATGTCTTTAAAACAATAAATAAAAAAATTAAATATCATCTTCTTTGTTGTTTTAACAAAGAATGAAGAAGACTAATAGAACAAACAAACACCGCAGATTCATTTCTTTTCTCCTTTGCCTTTTTCCAAGGAGTTCCACAAGCCGCGGTGGTCCACGTCAAAGCCCTTTTATGGTGGGACTCCACAGATCTCGATCTTTCTTCATATATCAAAACTATTCTTCTCCGATTTGCTAATCTACACTCCTAAGGTTACTCTTAAGGTTGGTTATTATATTTATCTAGGAATTTTTATATGTTTATTTTGTAAAATTGAATATATTGAAGAGGTAGTCTATTGGAGAACTATTGGGTTTTCTAAATAAATGCTAGTGGATTCTTGATGACAAAGTTAGATTGCGTTCTTATTTGAAAAGAACTCTCAAAAAATGGAGAACAAATGAAAGAGGAGAAAGTTACTGTTTTTCTTCAGACAATTTTCACTGATAGCAATAGTTGTTATTATTTTTTAATATAATAGATATTCTAAAAATTTTATTGATATTTATATATGCAAAAAATTAATGATTAATATAAGATAAATAGATACTTCATATATAAATATAAATGTTATAATCACAAAAATTAATAGAATTGGTTCAAGGCGCAATCTAACAATTACGGTGTAGCAGGAGGCCAAGGCAACAACAAAGAAACTTTCTCTTTTTTAACCCAATAAAATTGAAATGGAAATTATGGCCCTGGAGGATTTAGTTTGGCCCTTGAGGATTCAGCCATACCGTGGTGCCATAGCTGGTCGTGGGTCCAGAAGTGGCTGCAACAGTAAGAGAAATTCCTTCAACAGGGGTACAATAATCATAATACCATCCCCAATCAACTATGCAATAGGAATTGCCCAGAGCTCTGGCATCATGTCACTAATTTTGCTACAAGTACAAGGAAGGAAGATTAGTGAATAGACTCTGGAGCCTTAAATCATGTTACTCATGATCCAGCAAATTTGATCCTTCATTTTGAATATGATGTCCGTCATGTAGTAATTGAGAATGGATTAGGTTTTGGCTATATGTCATGTGAATGAAACCACAATTTTAACAAAAAATAAACTTATATCCTTGAAAAATGTCTTATGAGTACCTACTACTTCTCATAACTTAATTTTAGTTACTAACTTTGTCAAACTAATAATGTCTTTATTGAATTTCACCTTGACTATTTTCTTGTGAGGGATTGCATTACTAGGGCAACATTTCCTTGAGGGCTCAATTATCATGGCATATATCAACTATCCATTTAAAGTCATAATCACACTCTTTTGTTAGTTAATCCGTTAAAATGTCCATATAAACATATTTTCAGTTATTAAATTTATAAGTTCAAGATTAAAAACTGTGCATATTTAGACAATTTTATTAGATTAACTAACAAAAAGATTTAAAAAATGTATTTTTCACAATTCAGGAATAAAAAAGTGAAAAAAATAGTTTAGGGACTAAAAATTGTTAAAAACTAAAAGTTTAGGGACTTACATTGACATTTAACCATCTATTAATTACAAAATATAATTTAAAGATTTATATGCACCCACAATTTTGTTAAGGTTACACAATTTTATTTAATTTGATTATTAAAAATAATTGATAGATAAAATAATTAATATATATTATTTAACATATTAAAATTAATTTATAAATTGATACTTTTAGATATCAAACCTAATTATTTGAGAAAAAACTACAAAAAATAAAACATCAATCAAACAAAATAATTTTTAAATGGTTTTAACAAAACAATGAATGGTTATAACCACATAATTTAGTAAAAGTTTCTTAGGTCCCAAAATCAATGTAGTAATTGAGAATATGTAATTTAATAATTTTTTTAATTATTTGAATTTTTTTTATTATGCATTGGGTCCCAAATATCTTATTATGATTAAAATGTCCCTAGAAGTATGAACCACATTTCCTCGTGAGATTTAATTCCTTCAATTCATCCATGTAATTTTCATCTAATTTTTAGAATTAAGAAACATGAAAATTTTGGTGTCAACCGTCTATGTTGGCATTTAATTGACGGAATGATTAAAAAAGTTTTGAAAAAAATCAACTTCAAAGACCATTTTAGTATTTTTCAAAGTTTAGGGATGATTTTGACATAAAATTAAAAGTTCAATGACCATTTTGGAATTTAACCTTCTTTGATATCACAACCTAAAACCCCCTGAAGAAATAGATGGGATGCACTTGTGCCAGTTTGCGGAGATAAGGACCATCTTAAAGTTAAAATAAATTTTTATGTTAAAATTTTAAAGTTAAATAAACTTAGTATATATTTGTCCATCTTAAAAATTAAATAAAAAATATTTTGTCAAATATTTTAAACTTTAAAGGATAATAAAAGTTGTAGAGCTCGCCATTATACTTAATTTTTTAGGTAATTAACTCCATTTAATTACTCACTTTCCTTTTTCCATTTGAATTATTCTTTAATTACTATTAGATTTTCTAAATTCTAAATCTAAGAAACAATAATACGATTTCTTTTGAATTTTTTTTAATAGGAGTCTCTTTTCAACTGGGATTTAAAAATTCCACATAGATTAAAACTTTTAAACAATGCCCTAATATCTTTGAAAAGTTAAAAAATTTATTATATTATTATATTTTTTAAAATATATTATATTATAATTTGTAACTATTGTTTTGTTGTAAGAGTAATGTTATAGAGATAATTTTTTATATAATATTTATATGTTATTAAATAAATGAATGCACTCAATATTATAAGTTTCAAATGAATAAAAAAAGATCAATCATTTCAATGATATATAAAGTTGTATAAAAAAATTATCTTAGAATCATCTTCTTTTGGGATGATTATTGTTTTAATTCCAATACTACTACTAAAATGACTTTAGATTTATACTTTTGAATTGTTAAGTTTAAATTTTACCATATTAGTTATTTTACAAATGCATTAAAAGTACAATTGCACAAGAATAGAAGAGCACGAGCCAATAACATCGTAAAATAACATATTAGCTTTACTTTTAACTAGAGGTGCGTGGTAACCATAAAATAAGTTTTTTTATATTTATATATTTTTTTGTTTTGTTTTTTTATTGTCTAGATGCGCCTTTTAACCATAAAATAAGTTTTACTTTTGTCTAGAGATGCGTGATGGTCATAGAATAGGTTTTCTTTTTAAATTTTTTAGATTTGGATAATTTTGTATAGTAAGTTCTAGATATTGGCAATTAATTTAATTAAAAATAAAGGTAAGTGTATCTCCTTTTTCTTTGTTTTATAATTTCTTTTTTTTTTTTATCATATGCTTATATTGTTATTTTTATATTTTTTTGTTGATATATATTGATAACTTGTGCCCTCTCTACCTATCAATTTTGGTTACGCCATTGACTCATGCGGAAGATGAACATTCTTACATGATGCTAGAACATCGTTCAAGTTCTCTTGTTTATCATTGCATAAAAGCACAAAGGTTGGATTTTGGGAGAATTAGCTGTTGAGATTTTAAAGTTCCAATGCCCAACATCAATACTATTAATCAACTCAATCAACCACCAAAAACAAATTAAACTAAACAAGAAAAATAAAGAGGATACCAAAGATTTTTACGTGAAAAATCATAACGGGAAAAATCACGAGACACTTGCCTAGATACAAATCAATCAATTACTGAAATAATTAATTACAATTTTCAAATCAAAATCTGAATCTCTCAAATCTCTAGTAACTCAAAGGGAGAAATGCTCTCAACCTTATCGGCTTATCCTTTATTTTTGTTTTCTATTTCTCACCGTTTTCTCATGCACACACCTCTGCACTCATTTTACATTATATACTAGAGATAAATAGGAGTGGTTTTAGATACAAGGATAGTAACAACTATCCTATATCATGCACTAATTTGTTAACATGTCCAAAGATAGAGGTGTTTATTTTGCCTTTTTCATTTGCTTCAGAAACAGCAAGTCTATGTTAATAACTTCTCAAGATTCTATTATTATCTGTGCACTCAAGGTGCATTTCCATTGTTGAGCCACCCAACTTGGGAGGGCTAGCTCAACATTAGGTTGCCTTTAGTTGGTAGCATGTCAAACATCAATCTCTAAATAAAGAAACTGACCTTTTTGGGAGTGAATATGTTCCTTATTAGGGTATTGTTTAGGCAGCTTCATAATCCAACACTGTTGAAGTCCTCAGCTGCTTCTACACCTGAAAATCTTGAGGATATTTCCTCGGGAAAAACACTTCGACGCTTAAGTCAGCAATACTCGATATTTTAGAGAAAAAGGCTCTCAAGGAGTAATTGTAGAGAAAGAAGCGTAGAGATTAATTACCTTCATCGGAGGTAGTTGGGGGTTATTTATAGCCCTAAATGCTGACATGAGCTCACACATGTATTCACCCAATTGGCCCACGTGTTACTACCCACGTGGGCATGTCTCCTCATCTTGGGCCTGTGGGTGTATAACTGGGCCTGTTGCATGCAGCCCGAAGTGGGTGTTGGGCCTATTCCCAACATTACTCCCCCTTGGCGTTCGGTTGATGAACTAGGTTGGGAGTCTCACTGGCATGGTGTTTGACCCTAGGGATGAGGAGTGACATTTTATGGTTCATGAACGACCTCACGTATGGCCGATCTGGGCGGCCTGCAACCAGCGTGGCTTGGTCCGAGGCGCATGTATATGCCAGCTTCCTATCGAGCAGGCGTGGGGAAGCTGGTGTTAAAACCAGCGTGAGCTCGGTGCTAATTGGTGAGCTAAGCAGACGTGCAAAGGCGAGCAGATGGTGGACGACCTGAGCCATCCAACCTTCGAAGATTGCATGTTTTGAGGTCGCCTTGGTATTTAAGAGAATAAATTACAAATTAAACCCATACTGATGGAGTGTGAATACCAAGACGGGCTGAAATGAGCGACCTCCATTATCACTATAATGTAGATCTACGGGTTACAAAGTAAATCTGAGAGATTTGTTACGAGCTAATTCACGAGATTATTCAAATTTAAAGTTGAGGCAAATCTCTAAGGAGATCTCAGATTCGTTACGAGCTAATTCGTCGAGATCTCAGATTCGTTACGAGCTGATCTTTCGAGATTTTTCAAATTTAAAAATTGAGGCAAATTTCTGAGGAGATCTGCTTAGGGCGTTTGGTATTCTTCTGCCAACGGTAGATATCCCTCTACCTTCCCACAATAAATGCTGGCTCAGCATTTGAGGGGACGTGATAGCTGCAGACGGCTAAATTTGGGCACTTAACCATAAATGATTGCCATGTGGACACGGTTAACTAGAGGGCCATAAACATGCGTACGGCATTCATGGAGCACTATCTGAAGGGCAAAAAACAAAAACAATTACTCAGTCATTCTCTGTTCCATTACATAGTGCTAAGCATTTTCGTTAACAAAGTTTGCAGAGGCGTTCCAAACCATTTCTCAAAACTTCCAGCAAGAGGACATCCGACTTTAACTACTCAAGTAAAAATGGCTTCCTTTCATGGTGCACGAGAGTTCCGAGGTAACCAATGTGATGAAGAGGAAGTAGATGTGATATCGGTGGAGCCTATTGCCATGATAGTGCCGCCGAAGTTGCAAGACTCGCCCAGAACCGCCACGCTGGAAAGTAGTGCTAGTTCGAGCACGGGTGGTGGTTCTGATGACCACTGGCCTTCAACGTCCAGCGATTCGCCCATGGAGGAGACACCCAGTGAAGTGGAGGGTGTTGAAGAGGTTGGGTGCAGTGCGCCGGCGACGAGTACAGAAGTGGAGGTGGTTTTGTTTGAAGGGTGGGAGAGCAAGGTTCTTAGTGGAAGATTGGATAACCTTCGCAAGGCCCCCAAAACCCTACCGGCCGGCTTTAAGTTCAGGGCGGCACTGCATCACGAAGTTGCAGATGGCGCGGCCACAGTGAAGGGGTACAAGAAGTTGGAGGAATGGTGAGATGATACCAGATCCCAAAGACCATTTTGATCCGAGCTGGAACACCAAACGAAAGGGTGTGTTCAGTGTCGAGGACAGGCTGGGTGCCAGTGTACATAGACCATTTTGATGCCAGTTTGCGTTTTCCTCTGCCCGGACTAATTTTTGATGTCTTGGCATAGTACGAGCTGTCCCTCTCGCAGTTGACTCCCAATAGCATAAAGTTTATTATAGGCTTTATGTTGTTGTGTGAGAGGTTGGGGACGCCTGCAAAGGCGGTGGTCTTCAGGTCGCTCTTTCTGTGCTGTTTGTGCTTGTCCACTAATGGAACGAGATGGTACTACATCTTGGGGAGAGAGAAGATGATGATATTCACCAAAATCAGAAATAAGGTGGCGAGGTGGAAGAGACAGTTTGTCTTCATTCGTGACACACGAACTGAAAGAATCAGTAACGAGCTCGTCGCCCGTCTGTCAGAGTGGCGTACACCCAATACCTATATGAACTACCCACAGTTGACTGTTGGTGATGTCAACCTGAAGCATCGGCTGCTCGAGTATGTTAAGGCAAGGGGTTTGGTAGATTTAGAAGCCTTGGTTACCCAGGAGCAGATCGCCTTACTTGGGTTTGTCGACGTGGCAAACCTACATTTTGAAGGTATATTTTTATAGTATAGTATAGTTTCTGGCCGATTTGAGTCTTATGCCTTTGGTTGTGCAGGAGAAATGAGCAACATCCTCGAGAGGCAACGTCAACGAGCACAAGGCTCGAGGAACCGTGGAGCTGGGTCCGGTTCCCAACGCCAGACTTGCTTTGACGAGCGGCCACCTACGACACTTGGGCACAGCTCATCGCATAGGAGTTCTAGCACCGAGGCCACGTGTCGAGCAGAGAGTTGAGCCTACGCCCTTAAGCTCGAGAAGGCACGCGAGGGAGGACTTTGACACCGAAGATGACATTCCCCTCATCTGGCGGAGGATGAGTACGGGGAATCAGCCCGCTCTAGCCGCTGTAGTGCGGCCTGCCAACGTGCCCCCAGCGCCAGCTCGTGAGGTCGCTAAGCCAACACCTGCCTCGTCGTCTGTAGCGGGGCCAAGGATTGCATACCCGGATGGCTTGAGTTACGTTAGAACTAATTGCCAGGCCGTTGTGCTACAAGGTATGCAGAGCTTTGTGCCTCCTGCAAACTGGCAACGTGCAAAGGGGCACGTCCAACAGCATGGAGGACATGCTGCTCTCATCAAGTTGATGGATGTAAGTACACTTACCGAGCTCATTGATGTGTTTTATCGTTTTGTGCCATAAACTAACAAATGAACATATATGGCAGGCGTTCAGCTACACGGTCGCACTCTTCGAGTGCAAGCAGGGAACGCGGGTGCAGAACCGCGAGCTCGAGTAGAGCTGCAAACAACTGGCCTTTGAAAAAGCCAGTTTGGCTGACGAGGTCAGTCGTTTGCAGAGCTCGGAGATGGCAAACCGAGCGACGTCAGCTGAAAGCCGAGTTGATGAGTTGGCCCGCAAGGTCAACGAGCTAAAGGAAGAGCTTAAAAAAGCTCAAGCGGAGAAAGAGAGCGGCATTCAAGCTACGAAGGAGGAGGCTGGCCGTGCAGAGGACCGAGCCAAGAAGGTAGAATCTGACAGAGAGAAGACTTTGCACGAGCTGAGCGCCCTGAGAGAGAGGGTCTTGCAAGCTGATCAGCACATCGCCCGGGCTGAGGCGTCCTTGGAGAGGACGAAAAGGCTCCACCAGTGCGACGTTTGCTTTGCCCGCACACAAGGGGCTGAGTGGCTGGTGGGAGCAGATATGTTCTAGGACGCCGTCGCAGTCGCGTCGGCCAACACCACCATAGATATTTTCAATGAAGTTCATGGAAAGGTGCTGCAAGTCCGGGCTGACTTCCCCATTGGCGAGCTGGCCTTCTTTGAGGGCGAGGAGATTGATGAAGAAGGGAAGAGCCTCGCCTAACCAGTTGACACACGGGTGAGGCTGAAATGGGAGCTTAATGAAAAGGGGTTGCCCGTGTGGCCCCCTACCATAATGGAAGAGGGGGAAGACACAGAGGGGTTGCCAAGCTTTGATGCTTGGTTGGCAGACCCCCAGGACATGCCTGTTGAACCTTCCAACACTCCTCCCTCTTCTCTGCCTCAGCCCGCCCCGACCGCTGCTCCTGCTCTCTCTCCTTCAGATCGGTCATCTCCAGCTCGATCTGCTGCTGCCCATACGGACGCATCCATCCCCGTTGACTTGACGAATGATTAGTTTAGGATTTTTGTTTTCTTTTTTGTATTGTTTTTGCATTTTTGTATCGATCAATGAATCCATTTAACATGTACCTCAAATGTAAAAATCATTGATGAAATACAAACTTCAATTTTCCTTTGAAATATCTGCATTGACTGTTGTTTATTTTCTGTACATTACCCTTTACAATTGATTGATGATAACTTGAATAAGATAATAATATACA
Source organism: Rubroshorea leprosula (assembly GCA_020521535.1). Classification (NCBI taxonomy): domain Eukaryota; kingdom Viridiplantae; phylum Streptophyta; class Magnoliopsida; order Malvales; family Dipterocarpaceae; genus Rubroshorea; species Rubroshorea leprosula. The sequence continues at coordinate 953,142 of BPVZ01000067.1, read as the reverse complement.
TGCTTAACTGTAAAACTTTCTAAGATTATGTATGTTCCAAATGAATGGTAATGGGCGACCTTGTAAATTTGCTAATTGATAACACTCAGGTCGCTTAATACAAATAGCCATATAGGGACCTTCCCAATTAGGAGCGAGCTTGCCCATGTGCGATTAAGTATTGGTCAATCCAGCTTTGCGTAAAACCAGATTGCCGACCTAAAACTGACAAGCTCGAACCCTTTTATTATAAAATTTTACAACACAACTTTGATGCGCCATGTTTCTTATTCGAGACATCTCCCTGACCTCTTCCACAAGGTCTAGGTTCTCTCTTAAAAATTGCTCATTGTTATGATCGTTGTGCCAATCTGCTCTATCGGACGGCAATTCGACCTCTACAGGGATGATGGCCTCAGCTTCATAGGCAAGGCTGAATAGGGTTTCGCCTGTTGCCGAGCTGGGTGTAGTGCGACATGACCAAAGCACTTTATTGAGCTCGTCAACCCAATTAGAATGCGTAGCTAAAACGTGTGTCTTGAGGCCTCGCAAGACGATTTTATTGGCAGACTTGGCTTGTCCATTAAACTGTGGAGTATACACAGATGTCAAGGTGAGCTCAATGCCATAGTCATTGCAGAACGACCTCAATGCCATGGCTCAGAACTGTGGACCATTGTCAGCGATGATCTGCTTAGGTATGCCGAACCTGTACACAGATGACTGAGTTGAGCCACAAGTTGTACTTGCATATAATGTACGAATGACTTAAGCCGCCAAAGAATACTTGCATAATATTGAATTGAACAGGAATTCCTCTATTTTCTTCTCTATTGTCATGGATAAGGTTTTGGCTTCTATCCATTTCGTGAAGTAATCCACCGCGACAGCTAGGTATGTGCAACCTCATTTGCCTTTGACAAAAGGGCCGAGTAGGTCGACTCCCCACTGAGCAAAAGGCTAGGGTGATGAGAGCACTTCTCTTGTTTCAAAAAAGATACTTATGCTCAGTTTATAGACAAACATGAAGTTTGCACGAACTTTAGGACGAGCTCAGATACTTGGCATGTGAATATCATCAGCATTGAACTGGCAGGTCGAGCACTTTTTGACATAGCTTTGTGCATCCTCGACCATAGTAGGCCAGTAATAACCATGCCTCAGGAGTTTCTGAGCTAAAGTTCTACCACCTATGTGTGTGCCACATACTCCTTCGTGAACTTCCTTTACAGCGTATTCAGCTTCATAAGGAGTAAGGTAGCGTAGTAATGGCATTGATGCTACTCGCTTATAGAGCTGATTATCTAACAGTGTGAAACGTGCCACTTTGCGTTTCATCAACTTTGCTGTGGACGGATCTTCAGGCAGCTCGCCACTTCGCAAGTACTCAATAATGGGTGTAGTCCAGCTCGACGAAGAGAGATCTGTGCTTAATAATTGACACTAGACTGCAAAGTCGGCGTAGCTCGGTGCGTCAAGCACCTCGACAGTTGTTGATCTTTGAGGGTTGATATCTTGTGAGGATGCTAACTTTGATAGATCGTCAGCTCGTTGGTTATCTACTCTGGGTATCTTGTCGATTTGGAAAGATACAAATTCTGATTTCAATCTATTGACCACAGAGGTATAATGACCAAGCTGAGGATCCCTGATTTCACAGCTGCCATTCACTTGGCCCACAACGAGCTGAGAGTCACTAAAAACTTCAATGCTCTACACTTTCAGCTGGGACGCTAACTTCAAACCATAAACAAGGGCTTCATATTCTGCAGCATTATTCGTTGTCTGGAACTTAAACCTCAATGCATGCTCAGATTTAAAGCCATCTGGGCCCACCAACACAACCCCAGCACCCGATCCTTCAATATTAGTAGCTTTGTCCACATACAAGACCCAAATTGGGTATTCGTGTGCCCTTTCTTCCACCGTCGCCGAGAGGCACACCACCAAGAAGTCTACCACAGCCTGGCCTTTTATGGTTGTGCGCGGCTGAAATTTGAGGTCGTACTCACTTAGCTCGACACTCCACCCGATAAGCCGACCAGAGAGTTTCGGTCTCTGCAGTATCTTCCTTAATGGCAGATTGGTATAGACAACAATCTGATGTGATTAGAAGTAAGCTCTAAACTTACGAGCCGTGTATACCAAGGCAAAAACAGCATTTTTTGCTAATGGGTAGTTCTACTCTGCGCCTTGTAAAACCTTGTTCACATAGTAGATAAGCTTTTGATGCTTGTTTTCTTCCCTGAGCAAAATCGAGCTCACCGCCTTCTCTGTAACCCCCAGATACAGGTATAAACTCTCCCCCTCCATAGGCTTGGACAGCAACGGTGCTGATGCCAAATATCGCTTGAGCTCGTCAAACGCTTGTTGACATTCGTCGGTCCATTGAAAGTTCTTGGGCTCTCGTAGGGCTTTAAAGAACGGGAGGCATCTTTTTACCGATCTGGCAATGAATTTGTGCAACGCGGCCACACAATCTGTCAGACGCTGCACATCTTTTACGGTCTTAAGAGGCTCCATCTGCTGAATGGCCTAAACCTTTTCTGGATTCACCTCAATTTCTTTCTTGGATACCATGTACCCTAGGAATTTTCTTGATTCTACAACAAATGTTCATTTCAAGGGGTTTAGCTTCATTTGGGCTCTGCGCAGGTTTTGAAATGTTTCGTTTAGGTCGTCTATGTGATCCTTAGCTCGCTTGCTGGTGACTATCATGTCATCCACATATACTTTAATATTCCTACCGATCTGGAGCTTAAAGATGACTTGCACCAGCTTTTGATATGTCGCGCCAGCATTTTTTAGGCCAAATGGCACATGACATAGCAGTAGATTGCGTCACTAGCATAAAATGTCGTTTTCTCCTGATCGTCCAACAGCAACTAAACCTGGTGATAACTCGAGCTGGCATCAAGAAAACTCATCCGTTCATGTTCCGCGGCTCGTTCTACTAACTTTTCAACATTTGGCAAGGGATGAGGGTCTTTCGGACACACCTCATTTAAGTTGGTGAAATCAATACACATCTTCCACTTGCCATTTGATTTTTTGATGAGCACAAGGTTGGACACCCACTTAGAGTATTCAACTCTCCTTATAAAGCCTGCCTGTAGTAGCTTTTGTATCTCTTCATCTATAGCAACTTGCTTCTTAGGGCTAAAAAGGCGACGTTTCTGAACCACCGGCCTGTTGGTAGGGTCCGTGCTGAGCTTGTAGACTATCAACTCTGTTGGGATGCCCAGCATTTCATCCGTTGTCCACGAAAACACATCCTGGTTAACCCTCAAAAACTCTAGAAGCTTTGCTCGCTCCTCTTCTGTGAGCTTGGTGCCGATCTTAACTGTTCTTTCTGGCACATCAGGTTTTAAAGGGACTGCTTCCACTGGTTCTACCGGCTCAACCTTCTGCTTGACACCCTTAGGTCGATGCTCAATATCCGATATGCTCATTGTCTGCTGACTGAGCTGAGTTGGCCTGTGACTTTCAGAAGAGCCTCTCGGGGCTGCAGCGAGCTCGACCTTCTTAAAAGTATCTTGATAACAGGCTTTGGCCATCTTCTGGTTCCCCTTTAGCACTCCTACCCCCTGAGGAGTTGGAAACTTCATACAAAGATGAGGTTGTTAGATGACAGCCCTCAGCTCGCAGAGGGTGGCTCTTCCTAATATAGCATTGAAAGCTGATTCCATTTTGACGACCAGAAAGCTGACTGAAGCCATCCTGAATCGTGGTTCTGAGCCCACATAGATGGGAACTGTAATTACTCCCTCGACTGGGACGGGTTGATTATTAAACCCATAGATGGGCCCTTCATATTTTTGTAACGAGCTTGGATTCAGCTGCATCTTTTGAAAGCAGCTCCAATACAAGATATCCGGTGAGCTACCAGTATCAATGAAGACCTTGTTGACGTTATGATTGCCTATATGGATTGTTGCCACAAAAGGGTCTGCATGAGGCATCATAACATTGGGCTCTCCGTCTGCCCGCTTACAATTTGCTGAGCTGAACGTAATGGGTACGTTCTCCCACTCTACTTCCTCAAATGGCTGCTTCAAGGGCCTGTTCTTGTTAACGGTCATCACTTGTCGGGTATATGCCTTATAGCCCCGGGCGCTCTGGCCCCCTGAGTGCATACCACCAGAGATCATATTGATCGTGCTAGATGGCGGGGGTATCCCACTGTATCCAACCCCTTTGTGGTCCTTTTGATTTTGCGTGGATGCTTTCTGTCCCTGCCCTCACCTATTGAATGGGCATCCCTTGTATTTTTTGTTCGGCTCGGACGAGTACTGACTCGTCTGGAAAGGAATTGGATTGTTGCCGAGCTGATGTCCCTGTACTTGAGATCGGCCGTACTCTTGCACAAAATGGGTCTGGGTAGGTTGCCAAACGTAAGGCTTCTGTACATACCCCTCCAACTTTCAATTGCGAGCTAAGAATTCAAGCTTGTCCTTCAGGCTTTGACAGTCTTCCGTGTTATGGCCGTATCCACTGTGGTAGTCACAATACTTGCTTCTGTCAGCTCGTGAAGAATCGTGCGTTTGGGGAAGGGATTTTTTGACCCAATGTTGTATCTGCGCCAATATTTGGGATCTTGACGAGCTTAGGGGAATGTAGCTGTCATATTTTGGATAGGATGGCGGTTTTCATCTCTGCTCGCCAACCTTCTGTTTTTTCTTATCATCTCTGCCCTCAGGTTGCTTGGAGTCTTTACCTTGCCTATCATCAGCTCGTCTCTTGGAAGATTGGAAATCTTCGGATAGTATGAAGCTTGCCGACCTGTCATTTACTTCATTCCATGACTTAGGTGGATTCTCCAGTAGGTCGTCTAGAAACCGGCCAGGCTTCAGACCATGCAGCAAGGCAGACAAGCAGATGGTATCGGGGACGTTGTCAATGTCCAAAGTAGCTTTGTTGAATCGTTGCATGTAGTCCCTCAAAGATTCTCCCTCTTTCTGATGAACCTGCATCAATTTAGTCGTTGTACGTTTAATCTCCCTTTGGCTTGCAAACTTGTTGGAGAATAGCTTGGCGAGCTGGGAGTATGAGTCTATAGAGTGTTTGGGGAGTTTATGATACCATCTTCTAGCCGTTGACTTCAGTGTCACTGGGAACACTTTGCACATCATGGCGTCATTGGCATTTTGGATTCTCATGATGGCCTGATAGGTATGCAGGTGCTCATCTGGGTCACCTAAGCCATCATATGTCTCTAGGTGGGGGATTTTGAATCCCTCTTGATACGGTTCTGCTGTGATGGATAGGTTTAGTGGGGCACTATCTAGGTCAAGGGTCTGCTGATGTGACTTGGGGCTTTTTAGCTCGTTAATGGATTTCTGTACGTCTTTGAGTTGTCTTTTGAGTTCAGCATTTTTCTTTAGCAATTCTTCATTATGCCTGGATGAGCTGGGTTCTGGGTTTAACCTCCCACTTCCCCTTGGTCTGGTTGGGATCACCACATTACTCAGGGCCGAGGAGTTACGAGTTGCAACCACTACAGCTAACTGTGCATCCTTGTTCATCAAAGGAATCAGGGGGTCATCAGGAATCTGGCGGGCAAGGATTTTACCCATTTCCATTTCGAGAACTCTGGTTTTCTTTTTGAGTTCGGTTGTCTGAGCAGGCTTTGTTGACCTTTCAGGTCATTCATGTTGTGAATTGTATGGTCTGGGATGTCTTTGCCTTGTTCCTGTTGGAATTTGGAACTGTTCCGGTTGAGTTGCATACCCAGTTGGTGTTCTTTCATCATCATCTATTTCACTTAGTTGATCCTATTCTGCTCCTCCAACGAAAAGGTTTCTTGGCATTGGCCTAAAATCATTCAAGCCGGGCTCAAACAATTGAGTGTCGTCCTGTTCGTCCATTTCACTTCTTGGAGGGCGACTTCCAATAAAAGTACGAACCATTTTGTCTCTCAGTAGGTTAAGTTACACAACTTCTTGTTCAGTTCCCAAAGACGGCGCCAAATGTTTGGGCAGCTTCATAATCCAACACTGTTGAAGTCCTCAGCTGCTTCTACACCTAAAAATCCCGAGGATGTTTCTTCGGGGAAAACACGCCGACGCTTAAGTTAGCAATACTCGATATTCTAGAGAAAGAGGCTCTCAAGGAGTAATTGCAGAGAGAGAAGCGTAGAGATTAATTACCTTCATCGGAGGTTGTTGGGGGGTATTTATAGCCCCAAATGCTGACATGAGCTCACACATGTATTCACCCGATTGGCCCACGTGTTACTACCCACGTAGGCATGTCTCCTCATCTTGGACCTGTGGGTGTATAACTGGGCCTGCTGTATGCGGCCCGAAGTAGGTGTTGGGCCTATTCCCAATAGGTACAAGTAGAAGCATTGAGACAAATTGATTCTTTCAGACTACATGAATACAACTGTGTAATAAAGATGTTAAATATTTTTATCAAAAAGTAAAAAATAAAGATGTTAAATATTATAACTATCAATAACTGTACGGAAAAATCTATGGATATGCTAACTTTAAACTGAGCACATATATGGCGATCAAAAAGAGTGCAAAGTTAAATTTAAGTTGGCATTAGGCGTAATTCAAATTCTTAGTTTAATGTTAATACTTTTTATTCTGTAGGACTACATGAATACAATTGTGCAATAAAGACATTAAATATATGAACTATCAATCAACCATACGGATATACCGAAGAATATGCTAGCTTAAAATGTTGACCACATGGCGATCGAAAAACAAGACTATATGTTGATAGCCATGCTTTCTTCTCCTACGCTAGAAAAGGTTTATAAGATAGGTGAGGCTATTAGAGATAACAAAAAAATTCTAAGGTAACCTTTTTGTGCGCAAAATAGCCTTATTAATGTTATGACATTTGCTGATATTTAGAGATTCTTTGTACCTAATTGTTTATAGGTCAAACCCTTAATATACACTTTAAATATTATTATTTTTTGTAATTAACTTTCTTTAAAATTTTTATTTTTAGTCAACGTCCTTTATAATTTGAAATAAGTAAAAAAACTTAAAATTAATGATTAAGTCATACAATTTTGAGTGTAATAGGAAGTTTGATTGTTAATTTTTGAGGTTTTTACTAATTTCAAACTTTGAAGAATGTTCGTTGCAAAAAGCAATTAAGTACAGGTGCAAATAAAAAATTTGACCTCATCTATATATATTATAAACATTTAGGTCTTTCTACCCGTGTCATAAACCTTTCTAGGTTTTTAACCTTTTATGTTTAGCCTATATGCAAAAGTATAGCTTGAACTGCATTGGATTTAATCATTTTAATAGAACTATGCTATTTTATCATTAAAAAAAAATGGTGTTCTTATTTATCATTTAACACTAAACAACAATCACTAATTATTATATACTAAACAATTATTAAAATGAATATCTACTACACATTATCTATAACCCACCACATTGCACTAGTCACTATTTGATACTTATTATCTACTATTGACTTACCACTAAATCTATACCCAACATCCCTTAATATATTCAGGCAAACTTTAACAAGCAATCTCACAGTAGTCTATTGTATTAAAAGAAATTAAATTTGTTTGGATACTGAATACAAAATGTAAAACATAAAATTAAAGCTATATAATAACCTTACTTACAAATATAACCCTTATTTTTTATAAATAACAATAAAATAAATTCTAAAAAAGGAACCTAAATTATTCCATTTTCATCAAAGTCTACAAACCATCAAATTTTTTTAATCTGAATCGATCGGAAAGTATTACATCAAGCACTTCCATGGTTGCTCACTAATTGTTACTAAAAAACTATGGTGACTTTGCACCTTCGCAAGCTTTATAGTAATTCTAATTCTTCTTCTTTATCAAAACCACGATAGAATAAATATGGATGCACAGCAAAATTAGCTTAATTTCAATGGCTAACAAGTAAATTTCAGAGCCAAAAAGGGTCAGCCAAATTCTACAATCACCACTATCACCTTCTCCTCATCAATTTCCTATAGCTAATGAGCAATTTTCAGAGCCAAAAGACTTGAATGAAATTGTTCCATCATTGAAGTATTCTCCTCATCAAT
>BPVZ01000067.1:918561-929113 GCA_020521535.1 Rubroshorea leprosula | reverse complement strand
AAATTAGCAATATTTTATACTTGGGGCTCTTTTTAGATAGAAAAGTATAACAGAGAGAGGAGCTCTCAAAAAAGTCCCTTACCTTTAAGAGGTGTGGGGGTATTTATAAACTCCTTAGAAGTGCTTTACACATGTTGCACTTCTATTAGTCCCTTTGGATCCATTTAAGTATATATAAGCTCCATAGTGACTCATGCATGTGCTCCTTTGCATTTGAGCCTCATGGGCCTTTATTACGTTTATGGGCTAGTTAGATTATTATCCCAACACTACTCCCCCTCTAGTGATTTGTAAGCTTGTTGAAAAATTACAAAGGTTCAGCTTCTTGCTTTTATAGGTTGTAAAGAGGTCCAATTTATTCTTGAGGAACCTAGCTTAGAAACCTTGATTTGAGATTTCCAACCCGTAAGCTGAGATTGACGACTTGAAACCAGGAAGGTGAGGATGGTCATCACTCATCTCCTCCTCCCCTCATTCCAGGGATCTTAGGGAGTTGAGATTGATGACCTGGAACCGGGAAGCTAAGAGTGATGACCTGGAACCAAGAAGCTCAAATTGATGACTTGGGATCATGGAGCTTAGATTGATGACCTAGAACCAAGAAGCTCACCCTGATGACTTGGAAGATATTTCTTAGTTCATCATTCTTCGTTGGAGCTTTGTTAGCTAGTCATATCAGCTCATCATTCTTCATTGAAGCTTTGTCAGCTTGTCATTCTTTATCAAAGCTTTTTGAGCTTGTCTTTCTTCATTGGAGCTTTGCAAGTGCTTCATCGGAGCATTATGAGCTTGTCATTCTTTGTTGGAGCTCTATGAGCTCATCATTCTTTGTTCAAGCTTTTCAAGCTCGCCATCGGAGCATTATGAGCTCATCATTTTTCATTTGAGCTCATCCATGCTAGGCCTCAACTCGTAATTCTTTTTGAAAGGCTCACCAAATAAAGATTTGGATCTCACCTAACCCGAGTGGAGATTTGGGTCTTGCTATAACACCCCACATACCTTAATGAATAATTTAAAAATCAGAGTCCTTTATTTTATAGTTCTAGGGATTAAATTGAGTGAATTTAAAGTTTGGAGGTTTTAAGTAAGACTTAGGAGGAGTTGAAGAGCCTTAACTCAATTATTCCAATTTTTCTTACCACATGGCATTATACCAACCAAGCATTTTTCTTTTTTGGCTGGACTTAGATAAGCCTCCAGAAGGCTCCTGAAAGCCCACCATTTTTTTGCGCCTTCCTCTTCCAACTGTCCCCTGCATCTTTCTTCCTTCTTCCTCCAGCCAAGATTGAGGTCTAAAGAGCACTCTCCCCCTAGAATCCTTTTTAATCTCTATTGTCCTCTTCAATAAGACACTTGAGTTTCAAGTAAGTGTAAGTTTAGTTATAGATTTGGGTTAGAGTTTTGGGGGGAAATTATGGAATTTGTTATAACATACACAAAAATTAGTTTAAGCGGTGGGATATGACTATAAATCTTTTGTTTAAGAAATTTTGAGTATTAGAATTTTTGTTTAGTAAAATTTGGAATTTTGGGCACTAGTGGAGTGTAGAGCCGGAAGTGGATTTTGGTTGATGTTGGAATTCCTTGTGAATTGTTATTAGCTAATTACTTGTTGGAACTGTTCATGTATTATTGTTTATGCATTACTATTCATGCATTATTGTTCATACACTAATTGCTGCTTACACACTATACTTTAATTTCTCTCAATAGGAAGTTTTATGGAATATGTGAGTTACGTATGTGGATATTAGTATGAACTTGAATTGTCCACGCCACTAATTAATAAGAACATTAAAGGGGATAATATTCTAATATTATTTTGAACCTGTTCTAAACTTGTTTAACGTGTGTATGTGTTTGTGGCTATGGAGTAAGTGGACTTAAACTCAAAGCTTGGGGTATTCTGTGGACCCTTTGGGGTATTTAGTGGATCTCTGCACAGTAGGGTTAGTACTATGATTAGCTCTGGTATAGTGTTGCTAGCACACATCAATGGACTCCATAGCATTGTGTGATTTTCGTTTTTATGCATTTTGCTTGTGACATCGTATTTATGAGCATATAATTTTATTATATGAATTTGATTTAAATATCATTGATTATTTCTTAACATGTGTGATTATGATTTGAGATATTAAGTTATTACTTAAATATTGGAATTATATTATTATGTGGTTTGGTTCTGTTGTATCTTATGCTATTTGTGTGTATAGGTCTAGAGGTCTTAGGACCCAAGTTGTAGCTTAAACTTAATACTTACTAGGCTTTTAGCTCATAAAATTCCCCCCCCCCATTTCAGATCCATAGATTGGAGTAGTAGTCATCAGTTGGGGAGTTTTGGTAGAGGTCTCGTATGCTCATTGTATGTAGAAGATAAGACCCCATGCTTTTTATATGAAGGCAGATCAATGTGTTACCAAAACAACAATTCTGCTTTTGATATTTTGAAAAGCTTTTGAGAAGAATTTGCCTCATATGATTTTGTGTAAATTACTTTTATGTATATAATATTTAAATTAATTAAATGAGCTTTGCCCAGCTTATTTTATAACTTTGAGTATTTTGACATTTCCTTAAGATATTTTCTTGTTAAAGTAGTTTTCCTTCACAAGTATTTGATTTTCTTTCTATAAACTTTTAAATTGATTTAAAAGCAAGTTCTCTTTTAAGGAAATATTTTATAATAGAAGTGTTTTTACTTTCACTGCAATCTCTTAATATAATTCTTATTTTTGAACTCCATTGGGACTGAGAGTACCTAGGGGAGGTGTGTCATATTTTTGGTATCAGAACCAAGATTTTGCTAATACATTGATCTACCATATGAGTTAGAGTCTAGTGTCATAGGATTAGATTTTACCTAACTATTAGTTGTGCATCATTTTTTTTTTATTTATATCGGTACAAGAGGAGAAAGATGAGTTAGGGAGACAATACTTCTACTCCTACTCCTACTGATGATGTGAATGCCTGAATAGATGTAATGCAAAAAGCCATTACGGACATGAGTTCTGTCTTTAAGGATTACCTTCTACACCAGAACAACAATAATGCCCAACAAAACACTAGTGGCAATTCACAGCAAACAGTGGACTCAAGGGAAGGAAATGAGCAGTTGACACTAGTGAAGCAATTTCAGAATATGAACCCAACTAGCTTCAAGGGAGTCCCTGATCCTAATGTGGCTGAGTCTTGGGTCAAGAAACTTGAAAAGATGTTCAAGTTGCTAAAGTGTACTGATGAGCAAAAAGTGGAGCTGGCAGTGTTCACGTTAGAAGGTGAAGCTGATGATTGGTGGATATCTGCTCAAGATGGGTTCTCTAAGAGGGGGGAGAAGGTAACATGGGACAAGTTTGTTCAGGCCTTCTATCAGAAATATTTCTTTGAAGTTGTTTTAAAGAAAGCAACTAGAGTTCATGAATTTGAAGCAAGATGATATGACAGTTCATGAGTATCAAGCTAAATTCAATTCCCTTGTGAAGTTTGCTCCTTATTTTGTCAATGATGAGACTAGGAAAGCAAGGGAGTTTCAGAAAAGGTTGAAAGCTTCCATTAGGAACAAGGTGGTTCCTCAAATGTTAAAGACTTATGATGAGGTTTTAGCCACAGCGCCCACGTGTTGATTGACTCTGGATCTACCCACTCATTTGTGTCACCTAAGTATGTGCCATTTTTGCATGTGGAGCCTCAAACCCTTGATTGTGTGCCTATGGTGAATACTCATTCTAAGGAAGTTTTAACATCAAAAACCATCTATAGATCCTGTAGAGTTATGGTAGAGGGTAGAGTTTTGCTTGCCAATTTGATTTTGTTAGGAATAGTAAATTTTGATGTCATACTTGGTATGGATTGGTTGTCTACCCATTATGCCATGGTTGATTGTTATGAGAAGGTGGTTACCTTTTCCGCTCCTAATCAGCCAGTGATTCGATTTGAAGGAGAAAAACTTGGATCAGTTCCATTACTTGTCTCTTGCATGCAAGCTGATAAAATGTTGCAGCATGAATGTTATGGATATCTGGCATATGTTTTTGAATCTAAAAAGAAGCCGGTGTTCGTAAAAGGAATTCGGGTAGTGGAAGACTTCCCTGATGTCTTTCCTAAGGAGTTGCCTGGGTTATCTCCAGATAAGGAAATTGAATTTATTATAGATCTTGTGCCTGGTACTTCACCAATATCCCAGCAACCTTATAAAATGGCTCTAGTAGAATTAATTGAATTGAAGAAATAGTTGCAAGAGCTTCTTGATAAGGGGTTTATTAGACTCAGTACTTCTTCCTAGGGCACTCTGGTTCTTTTTGTAAAGAAGAAAGATAGCTTACTTAGATTGTGCATTGACTATAGACGGTTGAATCAAGTCAGTGTCAAAAACAAATATCCTTTACCAAGGATTGACGATTTATTTAATCAGTTACAAGGGGCTCGTGTCTTTTCCAAAATTGATCTTAGATCATGTTACTATCAACTAAAGGTTAAACCTTAGGACGTGATGAAAACTACTTTTAGAAGCAAATATGGGCACTACGAGTTGCTGGTAATGCCATTTGGTTTAACCAATGCCCCTGCAACTTTTATGAATCTTATGAATAGAATCTTTCAACTGTACTTAGATAAGTTTTTCATTGTCTTTATTGATGACATTCTTATCTTTTCACCTGATAAAGAGAGCCATAAGGAGCATCTTGCCATTATATTGCAGATTTTGAGAGAAAAGAAGTTGTATGCCAAGTTTGATCAGTGTGAATTTTGGCTGAATCAAATTAGTTTCCTGGGTCATATTGTTTCTAAAGACGGCATATTAGTTGATCCTAGTAAAGTGGAAGCAATTGTGAAGTGGGAAAGGCCGACTAGTGTCACCGAAGTGCAGAGCTTTCTTGGGCTAGTAGGATATTATAGAAGGTTTGTGGAGGGATATTCAAAGATTTTCGTTCTGTTAACACAACTTACTCATAAGAATCAGAAGTTTGAATGGATAGATAAATGTGAGCAAAACTTTTAAGAGTTGAAGAACAAATTGGTCACAGCACCAATTCTTGCTATTCCCGACAATTAAGGAAACTTTGTGGTGTATACCGATGCTTCTCATAAAGGCTTAGGTTGTGTACTCAGGCAACATGGATGGGTGATAGCTTATGGGTCCAAACAACTCAAGACACATGAGAGGAATTACCCTACTCATTATCTAGAACTTGCTGCCATAATTTTTGCACTTAAGTTGTGGAGGCACTATTTGTATAGAGAAGAGTTTAAGGTGCACACTGATCACCAAGGCTTGAAATATTTATTTTCACAAAAAGAGCTTTACTTGAGACAAAGAAGATGGATGGAGTATCTGAATGACTTTATATGCAAAATTGTCTACCAGCCTGGAAAAGGAAATGTGGTTACAGATGCACTTACCAAAAAATCAACTAGCACCTTAGCAAGCTTAATGGTGATGGAGTGGAAACTCTTAGAGGAAATCAAGGATTTGAATGTTAGATTTTTGCCACCAAAGTCTGATGTACTAGTGTATAGTTTAATGGTTCAAACTACATTGTTGTCAAAGATCAAGGAAGCACAACAGAAAGATTCATGATTGATGGAGTGGATGAGGGACAGTGGAGAGAGCTCCAAAATGGGTCTTCATGTTTCGAATGATGGAGTTATAAGACTTGGAGATAGAATTTGTGTTCCATATGACGAAGGGTTAAGGGCAGAATTACTCCAAGAAGCACATAAGTTTAATTACACCATTCACGTGGAGGGGAGTAACAAAATGTATCATGACTTGAAAGAAACATTCTGGTGGAAAAGCATGAAGAAGGATGTGGCTAAATATGTGTCCAAGTGCTTAACTTGTCAAGTGGTAAAAGCAAAGCACCAGAAGCTAAGAGGGCAACTTCAACCTTTGCCTATACCGAAGTGGAAGTGGAAAGCCATCTCAATGGACTTTATTGTGGGATTGCCGAAGACAAAAAGACAATTTGATGCAATTTGGGTGATTGTGGATAGATTGACAAAGTCAACTCACTTTTTGGCCATAAAACAAAAAAACCCATTGGACAAGTTAGCAAACCTTTATGTTCAGGAGATTGTTAGACTCCAAGGAGTTCCAGTGAGCATTGTATCAGACAAGGATCTAAGGTTTACTACAAGATTTTGAAGATCTTTTCAAAAAGCCATGGGAACTCAATTGAAATTAAGCACAACATACCACCCACAAACTGATGGGCAATCTAAAAGGGCTATTTAAGTGCTTAAGGACATGCTAAGAGCTTATGCATTAGATTTGCATGAGAGTTAGGATGATCATCTTCCATTGGCAAAGTTTGCTTATAATAATGAGACTGTGCCTTTGGTGAAAGTGTTGTGGCGGCATCATAATGAGAATGAAGCTACATGGGAGCTTGAAAGTCAAATGAGGGAGTAGTATCCAAATCTATTTTCGTAAGCTAAATGATTTGGTGGGCCAAATCCCTTTAAAGTGGGGAAGATGTAACACCCCATATATATTAGTGAATAATTTAAAAATTAGAGTCCTTTATTTTATAGTTCTAGGGATTAAATTGAGCGAATTTAAAGTTTGGAGGTTTTAAGTAGGACTTATGAGGAGTTGAAGGGCCTTAATTCAATTATTCCAATTTTTCTTACCACATGGCATTATACCAACCAAGCATTTTTCTTTTTTGGCTAGACTTAGATAAGCCTCCAAAAGGCTCTCGAAAGTCCACCATTTTTCTGCACCTTCCTCTTCCAACCGTCCCCTACATCTTTCTTCCTTCTTCCTCTAGCCAAGATTGAGGTGCAAGTAGCACTCTCCACCTAGAATCCTTTTTAATTTCTATTGTCCTCTTCAATAAGGCACTTGATTTTTAAGTAAGTGTAAGTTTAGTTATAGATTTGGGTTAGAGTTTTAGGGGGAAAATTATGGAATTTGTTATAACATACACAAAAATTAGTTTAAGTGGTGGGATATGACTATAAATCTTTTGTTCAAGAAATTTTTGAGTATTAGAATTTTTGTTTAGTAAAATTTGGAATTTTGGGCACTAGTGGAGTGTAGAGTTGGAAGTGGATTTTGGTTGATGTTGGAATTCTTTGTGAATTGTTATTAGCTAATTACTTGTTGGAACTGTTTACATATTATTGTTCATGTATTATTGTTCACGCATTATTGTTCACGCATTACTGTTCACGCATTACTGTTCAGGTATTACTATTTATGCATTACTGTTCACACATTACTATTCACGTATTACTATTTATGCATTGCTGTTCATACACTAATTGCTGCTCATGCACTATATTTTAATTTCTCTCAATAGGAAGTTTTATGGAATATGTAAGTTGCGTATATGGATATTAGTATGAACTTGAGTTGTCTATGCCACTGATTAATAAAAGCATTAAAGGGAATAATATTTTAATATTATTTTGAACATGTTCTAAACTTGTTTGACATGTGTATGTGTTTGTGGCTATAGAGTAAGTGGACCTAAGCTCAAAGCTTGGGATATTCAATGGACCCTATGGGGTATTTAGTGGACCTTTGCATAGTAGGGTTAGTACTGTGATTAGTTCCGGTATAGTGTTGCTAGCACCCATCAGTGGACTTTATAGCATTGTGTGATTTTCGATTTTATGCATTGTACTTGTGACATTGTATTTGTGAACATATAATTTTATTATATGAATTTAATTTAAATGTCATTGATTATTTCTTAACATATGTGATTATGATTTGAGATCTTAAATTATTACTTAAATATTGGAAATTATAATATTATGTGGTTTGGTTCCATTGTATCGTATGCTCTTTGTGTGTATAGGTCTAGGGGTCTTAGGACCCAAGTTTGTAGCTTAAACTTAATACTTACTAGGCTTTTAGCTCATAAAATCCCCCCCCCCACATTTCAGATCCATAGATTGGAGTAGCAGTCATCAACTAGGGAGTTTCGATAGAGGTCCCGTATGCTTGTTGTACGTAAAAGATAGGACCTCGTGCTTTTTAGATATGGAGGCGGATCAATGTGTTACCAAAACGACAATTCTGCTTTTGATATTTTGAAAAGCTTTTGAGAAGAATTTGCCTTATATGATTTTGTGTAAATTACTTTTATGTATATAATATTTAAATTAATTAAATGAGCTTAGCCTAGTTTATTTGATAACTTTGAGTATTTTGACATTTCCTTAAGACATTTTCTTGTTAAAGTAGTTTTCCTTCACAAGTATTTGATTTTCTTTCTATAAACTTTTTAAATTGATTTAAAATCAAGTTCTCTTTTAAGGAAATATTTTATAATAAAAGTATTTTTACTTTCGCTGCAATCTCTTAATATAATTCTTATTTTCGGACTCCTTTGGGACTGAGAGTACCTAGGGGAGGTGTGTCATACTTGCTCAACCCTACTCATCTTTTGACGAGATCTTAAGGCAGTAAATAAAACTCTGATGTAAGAGCTCACCAAATGAATATTTGGATCTTGCTTAACCCTGCTCATCTATTAAAGAGGTCTTAGGGCGGCAAATAAAATGCTGATGTAAGAGCTCACCAGATGAAAATTTGGATCTTGCTTGGCCTTGCTCATCTATTGATGAGGTCTTAGGGCGGCAAACTAGGAAGCTGAGAGATGACGACTTGGAATTAGGGATCTGAGTTGGAGCTGAGAGTGACGACCTGGAAGATATTTCTCAGCTCGTCATTCTTTGTTGGAACTGTTAGCTCGTGATTCTTTTTGAAAGGCTCACCAAATAAAGATTTGGATCTTGCCCAACCCGAGTGGAGATTTGGGTCTTGCTCAGCCATGCTCATGTATTGACGATGTCTTCGAGTGGAAGATAAAACTCTTATGTAAGAGCTCACCAAATAGAGATTTGGATCTTGCCCAACCTTGCTCGTTTATTGACAAGGTTTTAGGGTCAAAGATAAAACTCTGATGTAAGAGCTCACTAAATAAAGATTTGGATCTTGCTCGGCCTTGCTCATCTGTTGAGGAGGTCTTAGGGTGGCAAATAAAACTCTGATGTAAGAGCTCACCAAATGGATATTTGGATCTTGCTCAGCCCTGCTCGTCTATTGACAACGTCTTAAGGCGGTAAATAAAACTCTGACGTAAGAGCTCACCAAATGGAGATTTGGATGTTGCTCAACCATCCTCGTCTATTGACGAGGTCTTAAGGTGGAAGATAAAACATTGATCGAGAAGTTGAGGAATGACGACCTAGAACCGGGAAGCTAAGGAATGACGACCTAGAACTGGGAAGCTAAGGAATGACGACCTGGAAAACCACGAAGCTGAGGAATGATGACCCGGAAAACCAAGAAGCTGAAGAAGATGAGGGGTGACGACCTGGAACTAGGAAGTTGAGGAATGATGACTTGGAAAACCAAGAAGTTGAGGAAGCTAAGGGGTGACGACCTGGAACTAGGAAGTTGAGGAATGATGACCTGAACCTAAGAAGATAAGAAGTGACAACCTAGAACCAGGAAGTTAAGGAGTGACGACCTGGAACCAAGAGTTGAGGAATGACGACCTAGAACCAAGAAGTTGAAGAATGACGACTTGGAACCAACGGGTCTATGAGTGACGACTTGGAACCAATGGGTCTATGAGTGACGACCTGGAACCCAGGATCTAAGGAATGATGACCTAGAACCAAGAATCTAAGTAATGATGACTTAGAACCAGGAATCTGAGGGAAGACGACCTAGAAACCAAGAATATAAGGAATGACAACCTGGAAACCAAGAAGCTCAGAGATGATAACCTAGAATCAAGGATCTGAGCTGAAGTTGAGAGTGATGATTGGGTTCCGTAGATCTAGCTTCTCTTTCTCCTTTCTTGGTCAACAATGACAACAAAGCATGAAAGCTTTTTATTCGATTCCCACAAATGGCGCCATTGGTTTGGGCAGCTTCATGAGCTCTAGTTGACCACGAGTTGACCAGTGAGGGGAATTGCAAAACAGACCTGAAGGTTGTCCCTCGGGGTAGATACTCCAACGCTCAAGTTAGCAATACTTTATACTTGGGGCTCTTTTTAGAGAGAGAAGAGCTCTCAAAGAAATCCCTTACCTTTGAGAGGTGTGGGGGTATTTATAGACTCCTTAGAAGTGATTTACACATGTTGCACTTCTATTAATCCCTTTGGATCCATTTGAGTATATGTGAGCTCCATAATGACTCATGCATGTGCTCTTTTACATTTGGCCCTCATGGGCCTTTATTATGTTTATAGACTAGTTAGATTATTATCCTAACAATGAGAAAGAAAATATTCTATATAAATTAATTAATTTTTATTAACAAAGAAAAAAATTTACATCAATGAATATTGGTGGGAGTTAATGGTGATCATACGAAGGCCAGCCTTCCGAGCGCAAGAAGTCCTATGATAACTTGACTGAACATATGAAGGTGAATTGAGTCTTGAAGGTAAAATGTTTGAAGGTATAGTAGAATACTAGTAATTGATATTTTCAAATTACAATATTTGGATTACAAATTTTAAAATATAATATTTAAAATTATTATCTCACATTTAAATTTAGAAAAAAAAAA
>BPVZ01000067.1:862629-873668 GCA_020521535.1 Rubroshorea leprosula | reverse complement strand
TATTTTAATTTTATATTTTATATTTTATTTTAATTAAATTTGGTATAAAAATTTATACAAAATTAATTAAAAATTTTACATTTAATAAAATTTAACATGTATCTTAAAGACAAAACTGAAAAAATTCCTTATATGTATATGTATTAAGGTAGCATAAAGGGTGCACTTAAAAATTGTTAAAAAAAATAGTTTGAATATTTATAGATGTAAAAATACCACCTTGATAATAAATTAAAAAAAAAAAAGAGAAAAGAGTGTTTTATATATTAAATTACACATTAAAAATGTAATTTAAAAATTAAAATTATTAAAATATTTTAAATAAAATTATTTTTATATTATTTTTATTTATAATAATTTAATAATTTTAACACTTAAAGTTCACTTTTAATATTTTGAACATACTCTTAACGAAGAGCATCGCTGTCCCCAAAAGTTACAAAAATCTTGCCGCATGGATGGCTTTGTCCATCTAGCGGTGGGTTTTCCTACAACTCTTTGTCCATGTTTTTATACTTGCTTTTTTTTTTTTTTTTGAACAAATGCAATTTTTGAGGGAATGAGAGAAGGATTGAACACAGTTAACGAGGTTGAGAAACTGCACCTTTAACCAGATAGTTTATAAAATCTGATGTTTTATACTTAGTATTTCATTCCTCTATTTTTGAAGGTTTGTACTGCTTTTTGGTGTGGTTCCATATCTTTGCATGTAGGGTTTTGTGTCATCCTTAGTACGGTGTCATTCTATCGATGGTAGATGTTTGTTTTATTTGTGATAATATAGATGAAGTCTCGTTATTACTTTTAAATTTTATAAATGAAAAGATAAATTTTTTATTTCAAATCTTTTAATGTTGGAATGTTAAAGAACTTTTTGATCTTCTTGACTTTTGATAGATGTCAAAGATAGATAATGAGTTTGTCTATAAGAGATGTTTGGAGTGCAATGATTTTAGACTAAGGTTTATATTTGGTTGTAAATTGCTATGGTGTTAAGTGTGTTGTAGTAATATATCTAATGTCTAAGAAGCAAGGGACAGTTAAATAGTCATATATATTTGTTTAGTTATTTTTTAAAATTTATTTTATTTTTCAAGCTACTTTATACTTTAAGGAATATATTTGTTATAGCATATGAGAATTATAGATTGTTAAGTGCTTATATTGAATGAGATATATTATAATTACTTTTAGGTTAAATACCCTTTTTGGTCCCTCTACTATAGGAAAAAGCCCCTCTTTGATCCCTGTATCGAAAAAATCCCTTTTTTTATCATTACTGTTTACAAATCCGACCCTTTTTAGTCCTTCCATTAAATTTTGGTTGATGTGGCAGGTTAATTAACGGAAACACTTATTCTTTTTTTTTACGAAATTACGTGGAAAATCCATGTGGCAAAAAATTAATGACATGTTAAACTTTTTACTTTTAATTACTGATATACCCTCGTCTTCTTCCCCGGCTTCTTCTTCCTTCAGCCTTTTTTTTTTCTTTTACCTCCTCCTTACCGCTCCCCATCTCTCCTTCCGTGAAGGCGAACCATGAAGAATCTCGATTTCGACACAGACAAAGGTATGCGCTCTCCCTCCCTTTCTCTGCGACCTCTTCAGATCTCACTCTGACTCCCCTCTGATCTCTTTTTCTTTCGATCTGTTAACAGTTCTCGTGAAGGAGTTCCTCTCAAACTTCACTGACGTCAATGGCGAGCCGAAATACATGAACATCTTTGTGAGTCCCCCCATTTCTTTCTGTCCACCGCCGAGAACTAGAAACCCTAGACCTCCAATTTTTTTTTTTTTTTTGTCCATGGATTTGATAATGTCAACTGTGAAAGGTTGAACCTTTAAACCCATTTTTCAGTGAAACTAGGTGCATCCAAGTCCCAAATGCAAAACAAGAAAAAGGCAACGATCGTTCCATCAAGCAGCGACATCAAACCCATAGAAGCGGGATGGCCGTTGGGAAACGCCTGCAAATTCCTGCAACTATCGTGCGCTGCCGTCATGGACATACTCTCACGGCTTCCCATTACCACCCTTCTCACCTACAAGTGCGTTTACAAAAGATTTCTCCATTTAATTTTCGATCCTGAGTTTGCTCAGCTACATCTTACGAGATCAGCTGTTAGTATCATGATCAAAACCCTACCCCCCGTTAACGGGTCCAAGAGACTTCAGGTTGCCCAGATTGAGGACAATGGGGCAGGGTTTGAGGTCAGGAAAATGGAATTTACTGCAAAAGATAGCTTACCCACTTGTGATTTTGGTCATATGAACTCATGCAATGGGTTGATTTGCTTAGTTGGGTTTGAAAAGGATGATCCTATTTATGTATGCATCTGGTTATTGAGAGATGATTGATTATTTGCATCCAATAGTAGATATGAGGTCTTTTTTTTTTGGTGTTTCTTCATGGTTTTGATCCAAGCCAGCTGGGTTCCGCGTGAACCCCGCGAGTTGGGTTCCTCACAAACCCAGGCTCTTAGATTCGCTTGGAGGTAAAAGAAAAAAAAGAAAAAAAAAAGGCTTGAGGAAGGAGAAGCCGGGGAAGAAGACAAGGGTATATTAGTAATTAAAAGTAAAAAATTTAACATGTTATTAATTGTTTGTCACATGGATTTTCCACGTAATTTTGTAAAAAAAAGAATAAGTGTTTTCATTAATTAACCTGCCACATTAACCAAAATTTAACGAAAGGACTAAAAAAGGATCGGATTTGTGAACAGTAAGAACCCAAAAAAAGATTTTTTCGGTACAGAGACCAGAAAAGGGTTTTTTCCTATAGTAGAGGAACCAAAAAGGATATTTAACCTTACTTTTATCTTTTTAATTAAACACAAGATATATATTTATTTTTCTTAAAAAAAAAAAAACTCTTAACGAAAAATTAGTCTGAACATTAAAGTTGATGCAAAATTACTACTTTGATAATAGACCGAAAAAACAAAAAAGCATTTTTCAAATTAAATTCCGTATTAAAAATGTAATTTGAATATTAAAATTATTAAAATATTTTTAATAAAATTATTTTTTTATTAATTTATTAATAATAATTTTTGGCGGTAACTAATAATAATTTAGTGATTTCAATACCTAACCTATAAAAGATAAATCTCTAAAAACAAAAAAAAAAAGAAAAAGGAAAGTACAAGAAAGTCTGTAATAATTCAACCTTGTATTGTACTTTAGGAATTGTTCGTGAAGTCTCTCCACTTAAGAGAAACGTTTGTTGGGCTCCTTGCCTTGTACTGCACTTTAGGAATTGTTCGTTTCGGTCTCTCCACTTAAGAAAAACATTTGTTGGGCTTCTTACCAATGACGCAGTTAGTGTCACACCACCATCGATGTCAGTTTTTTTGTATTAGTTCCTGACTTTCACGTATAAACATTAAAAAATAGTATTATAATTTAAATTAAATTGTAAAATAATAATCTTAAAATAAAAGACAACTTTTTGATATTGAGTTTTTTTTTTTAATTTAAAATTTTTTATTTTTTGATTTAAAATAATTCAAATTATAAAATAATAAACCCTTTAAATATTATTTTTATTCTTTTATTTTTAAAGTGAAACCCGTAACAGCCACACCCGTTCGCATCTCATCTCCCCGTCTTGCCCATTCTCCACATCCCACTAATGTGATGATTAAAAAATGATGTGGCATTTGATGATTGGTGAATGAATCTTTCTCGGTGGTAATTATAATTTTTTTAGTTTAAGGTAATTATTTTTTGAACTAAAATGAAATTTTATACATTTGTTAACTATTTCCCTTTAATAAAAATGACATAATTTTGAATTTTTGAACTTTTAATTTTTAAATATATAGGATTGATTTGAATTTTTTTCTTTATTTATATAATATTAAATTTTAAAAATATATTTTACATGATGAATTATATATTAAATATGCAGTTTAGTTTATAAATTTATTAAAATATTTTTAATAAAATAATATAACAAATAATTTCATTAAAAGTGTTTTAATAAATTCATAAATTACACTATATTTTTCATGTGTAATTCAAACTATAAAAAATAAATCCCATTAAATTTATAATCTTTGAAAAAAAAAATGAAAGTGGATTTCAAAAAGCCTTACTAGGGTAGTGGTGAGTTTGTGCTTATAAACCCAAGATCCCTCACATGTTTGGTTGATATGAGGTTTGCCTAATGGAACTAGGTGTTGATATGTCAATAGTTATTTACATTTTTACAAGTTAAGTCTGCTAATAGTTATTTACTTGGATATGTCATCATAGTATATAGTTATTTTCATGTTTTGTAGCTCACTTTAGCCTTAGGCTGCTAGCCCTCAAGTTTTATAATGCACTCTTATTTTCCCTCAACTATGTCTTTCTTTCTTGTCTTATTTAATTAACAAATTCCATTGTCGCCTTAGAAGTGAGGAGTCCTTGGTGCTATCTCTGGAATTCCTTTTTGCAAGGAAGTATTCCTACTTCTTGCAACATCATCTACTTTGAAAGTGCATTTTCAACATAAAATTGATGTTCTTCCAGTCATTCCACATAGAGGTCAGCCACTTCAAAGAAAAAATGCCAAGGAAATGCTAGGTTTATGAGGGCATAGCAGAAGCAAAAAATTTTAAAATTTTAAAATTTAATTTTGTCTTCTTTCAACCCACCTAAAATTCTTATGAATCCATTATTGGTTAAGGATGGGTTTGTGTTAAGTACCTCAACAATGCGTGCCTCGTTGATGCATAGATTTGACTATCGTCCTCCAATGAACTCACCTAATAATCCAAGCACTGAATTCCTCTAGTAGTGATCCACATATATGCTCAGGATTTGAAAAAGATCGAGTCTTTGAAAGTGCTAGCAATCAAAAAGTCAATTTGTTCTCCTTCGAGGCTATTGGTGAAATGATTTTAATGGTTTAAAATTCTAAGGTGGAAAAATCCTCCATCATCCTTATCATCAAGGATCTAGGGTTTTCTACACCTATTTATATTAATAGGAAATAGAAGATTTGCAATTCTAATCCAATTGCAATTGCCAAATTTAGTCTTCTAGTCAAAATAAAAAACCCAAAAGGAGAAGACTTTCCTTTCCTTTCCTTTCCTTTTTTTTTTTATCCCTTTCTTGCCGTGCACCACAATCCAATATGGCCTAGGATTTTTGGCTAAGGCTCTAAGCCCATTATGCCTCTAAAACCCTAAGCCCAAAAGGTTAGGGTTTCGGTCATATGGTTTTCTAAGGACTTAATTGTCACTTTGGATTTTTTCTTGTCTTTAACTTATAATAAATCCAAACTTCAATTAATTAATTTAATTTAATTTAATTAATTCTTTCTACCAATTTATTTTAAATTTTGATTAATTTATTTCTCTTGTGAAAACACTATTTCCACATAAATTAACTCATATCCATAAACTTGGATTTATATAAATCTCAATTCCCAGAACATACTAAGTGTGTGACTCTTTAGGTTTCTATTATGATGGTAGTGAGAAACACTCATAGAACAAGAGTGGTATCTAGTAACACATCATGGCCACTCAAAGTGATAGAAATAGTCAATGGCTTCGAGGAACCTTCTTATGACTGATACTTGTGTAATTTATTCCCTTCGTCACAATATCTCCATCAAGCAAGATGTATGTTGTGTGTCATCATCCTTGACATTTCATATATCTTTCTTTGATTCCCAAGATAAATATACTTCTTAAATGAGCCTTCATTCATGCTATGGCCATGGAATTTGCAAGTTGTCTCATCTCAATTAAAAGGCCAAAGATATCTTCTTTCATATTTTAAGAAAAACTTTTTTTTTTTCGATTTTAACATTATAATTATTTCTCAACTCTAATTATTTATGGGTTGTTGGGGATGTGTTGGTGATGCGAGATGATAAGTCAACAGCGCAGATGATGTGGAGGTCGACTTGGATACAACTCATAGAGGAATAAGGAAGGCTCTTTCGGTAGTTCTTGTTTCACGTGTTAAAAGCTACGTGCCACGAGCCATCTTGTTCTACCCAGTGGTGATGGTTGACAATAGATTCCCCAACGAAGTTGCTGAACATAGTTCTCCAGCCAAGCTGAGGAAAAGAGGGTTGAGCAAAAAATAATAGAATCCTAGGAACTAAGGATGATTACACAACTAACAAAAGGGTAACGAGGAAATAGATGTCATGATAAAGGTAGCATGGACGGAGGATACATAAGGGTCAAAGATTACAACTTGAGAATCACATTTATACATAAAGTATTGCAACATGATAATAATGACAATAAATGTGATCTCTATTATCTCTAGTAAATATCCTCACCTATAATAAGCAACCCTCATATTATAAGTGGGAAATATAACAATCTCTCTTCTAAAATTCCTTTGAAATCAAAAAGGATAAACTTGAAAGTGGTGATGGGAGAAGGAAGGATGGCTGCTTGGGGGCTTTTAAGTAGAATGCTTGATACCATTTTTTATGCTAATCTTGCAACTTGATCCTCTGATACTCAAGAAAAATTACCCAAAAGCTGAAATTGAAGCATGTTGTCTTCCAGCCATGGTGAGCTGCAATGCTGGAAATTATTACACAGCGTTGAGGTGTAGGAAATAATGAAGTAAGTAGCAATTTCTGGAGGTTTTGGTGTGTAAAATAAGGGGTTGAAGATAGGAAATTCTTTTGAGGGAAATTGGAGGTCTAGTGTGCAGGAAGTTGGAAAATCGTGAAGGGTCCTTGTTCTTTCTTTTTCTCTGAAAAATGGGAAAAAATAATATATACATGTGCAGTGGTATTTTTATAATTTTTGGGTTGTGCAGTGGCTAATAAGTAGCTTTGGATGAGCTGTCAACCTTCTAGTGGCTTTGGACATTATTGATAGTTCTTTGGCAGTGGCATCATGAATTGCCTAGTGGTTCTAGCGAAACTTCATTGGTTCTAACAAAGAACTAGAAATTGAATATTTTTGGTAATTCCTCCAGCCATACGAAATCACATTTTTGGGAAGGTGCTTGAGTGCAGCCGACAGAAACAACACCTGCATAAGATTTTGGTGGAGTCCCTAAGGTCTGTGCAGGATTTTTGGAAGATTCTACAAGCAAACAGTAGTCTTTTTAGTAGTTTCCAAGGCCATGAAACTTGTGTAGCCACCCTTGCATTAATATGGATGCATCTTGTTGATGGTGCCCAAAACAACATCTTCAGTTAGTTTTAAATGGAATTTTAAGCCTTTAGTTAGCATCAAAGGGTACTATTCGGGGAATCAAGTCCACTTTCACATATTTGCCGCTCAGCTCTCTTTGGCGAAGTCAAACAACATCGCCAATGCCAAGCTTCGTTGGTGCGAATACCTCGCTTTGCTAGACAAACAACATTCACCCATCCATACCTGCCAAGCCACTACTCCCATAGTTTATCTCGAGTAATTCCCATGAGCTTGGATTCATGGGCTTGGGTTCACTTGTAATGAGAGTAAGATGCAAATGAGAATATATTTAAATATTTAAGTGTAATATGCATGGACATATATAACGGAGGAGTAGCGAAGAAGGATACTCCCTTGTATATTAAAGGGGACAATGGGGATGAATGTTCGTTGCATCCTCTTGCTTACTGGCCATGATAGATACTTGTATGATGTTGTTATGTATGGCTGGCATGGCGCCAAGATAAAGAAGAGATGGCATGGATGTGTGTTGTGATATCATTGTCTTGAGCTAAGCATCGCTGATTGGCGATACCTATTAACATGTGAAGCATAGAAGATTTATGTTATAAGTCAGGATTATCGGCGATTGATAATTTTGTCCCTTTATTTGAGAAAATAATGATGCGCATGGCAGTGAGGCATGTAGATATTGCAAGGTCAGTCATGAATAGCTTCCTTATAGCTAGAGGGACAATAGTGGCTAGCTCTGCCCATGGCTGGGGCGTGAACTATGTGGAATTAGAAGAGCACTCCCACTAATTCACCAAGTCATGAAGGGGTAAATCTTACTAAGTTAGACTGCACCATAGCAATGAATATGTGACAAAGAGAAGGGTGGAGTTGTCAACATGGAAGGGGGACACTCGCCGCATCCATGGCCTTTGATACGACAAAGTGTGATATCACTGACAAATGCTAGCCCTTCTTGTGCACCCACACCGTTAGAGAATGGTCCTAGTTGTTGTTGCCCACCGGGCACCGCACCACCATGCACGAGTGACCACTAAGGGACCACCAGCCGTTACTTGATGGATTTTTATTGCTTGAGGGTAGCCATCTCTTCCAATCGTAGGGTTGCAACTGTTATTGGCCTCACGCTAATCCTATCGAGTTACACTGACTCTTTGTTCGTTTTCGAGAGCCAATGAGATAAAATATGTAAAAATCCAGCTCTTTATCTATTGTCAGGAGCCAATGTAATGAAATATGTAGAAATGTGTAGACTTTTACCCATTGCTGAAGGCTAGATGAGATAGCAAATCTAGTCCTTTGTCCATTGCTAGTAGCTATATAGATGTAATAAGATTAGCCCGTTGTCCATCGATGGGAACCATATAGCAAAATAGGCTTTTTATCCATTGTTGAGAGCCAAAATATGTAATAGTGAACATTACCGCAAAAGACATGACCATCAAAAACATTTAGCTATGTCGTGGAAATAGATCTAGTCATGTTTGGCCATGTATATAAAAATGTTGGAGTGGGCTGCATTGTGCAATGATTCCAACGAAGTACATGAGTGTTGTTTCTGGTGATGTTGACTTTGTTGCAATAATCAGTAAAAAATAATAACAGTATGTCTAATGTAGAAAATAAGTCATGCAGGCCCTAATGGATGTAGAACCATACATGTCATCAATTTCAAGGCCATACAAATTCATTCTTCAACATGGGTAAAATAGAAAAAAATAAAAATTATCCCTAAAACCTTCATATGAAGATAAAATCAAAAAACATTTACTATTTTAAATGAAGGAAGTAATTACCTTTCATTAGAAATATTAAGATTGAGGACAAGTGGCATACGCTCATAAGAGGGTCGGGAAACTTAGAGGTAACCCACAGAATTGTGTAAAGGTAACCATTAGATATCTTCACTCACTCTCTCACATACACTCACTCTTCACATCTCTCCCAACCTTATCTTCCTCCAACTCTTCACTCACCCATGTAGAGATTTCCTCCATGAATCCAAATCTTACATTGAGTATCAGAGTACCAAGTCGAAGACCAACCAACTTCGACATTTGGCTAAGCTATAACGCAAGTCTATTTTGCAAGTGTCCACCCGTCCCCCTCCAGTCCTTACTAGTTACGTGTCCTCCATCCACCTTCAGTCAAAATCTCGTCTCAGAACTGTGGTTGCCACTTTCTGGTGACAACAATGGGAGCCATTCCTTGTCCCAAAAGCACATGGCAGCTCCTCACTAGCTATCGTAGCTAGTACTATCTCTAAGTGGCGGGTCAAAAGCTCAGACATGGACACATGGCAACTTTCAGTTGCTCAGGACCACCATATTGCTGACCATAAAAGGGGTCACTTGGTCATGAAAACTAAGGGAATGCATGCCTAGTTACAAAAATTAAGGTATAGAATTCCTAGTTCTAGAAACTAAGAACCTTTACATCGAAAAAAAAAAAGAAAAAGAAACTAAGAACCTAGTTATGAAAATTAGGAAGCCTTGGTTGGGAAAGCTAACTCAACAACTCGAAGTTTTTAACAAAATCTGGCTTGATGTTTAAAGCATACAGGATTGATTGAATCCAACACAGCTTTCAATCACACTTGCTAGGTGTAACGCCAACTTCACGAAAAGCTAAACGCTATTGGCCTGCAACGCTAAGGTGAATGCAAACTCTTGGTGAGAACTAAGCAACAAACTAGTTTTTTTTGCTTAACTCAAAACTACTCCCTCCGTCCCATAATAAATTATCACTATTTAAATTTAAATTTATTTCAAATTAGTTGTTTTTTATCTACTTTTTAAGATAAACAAATATTTTTCTCTTACTTTAACCCTATCATTATTTATTTATTTTAATTAATTATTTTATCATAAAAAATTTTACTTTATTTTTTAATTTTTTCTTAAGGGTAATATAAATGAATCTATAAATTGTCTTCAAATTTTTAATTAAAAAATAAACAATAATAATTATTTTAAAATAGATGAAATATTTCCTAATTATCCCAACTCAACTATTTGTTGAAGGCAAGTGTTATACAAGTGTCTGACATGGATTACAAGTTAAACCCATGGACACCTTGTCAAAACCCAAAAGGATACTACAGTTACTCTCCCGTTTCAGACCTTTTTTTATTTAAAATTTATCTTAAAAATAATAAATTTTTTTATATTTTTAAGAAGATATATTTTTTTCTTATTTTATAATTACTTCTTAATTTTAATTATCCATTCTTTGATAAATTTTTTCTTTTTTTTTTTAAGAGTAAAACAAATAAGAATGAAAATTACCCTTAAAAGTTAAAACCTTAATCTGAAAATAATAAAAAAACTATTATTTTACAATAAAAATAACAATTATTTTTCTTGAATGATATTAAGACTAGGGACAAGTGGCACACTCATGGGAGACTTGGAAACCTAGAAGCAACCTATGGAACTGTGTAAAGGTAAGGATCAGATGGCTCTACTCACGTACAGTCACACTGCTAGAATTAGGTGTTACAAGACTAATTAGGTGTCCTCCATACACCTTCGGTTAGAATCTCGTCTTAGAATCGTGGTTGCCACCTTCTGGTGACAACAAAGGGAGACATTTCTTGTCCCCAAAGCCATATTGCACCTACTCACTACCTATAATAGCTAGTAGTATCGAAATCGGGTTTTTAGACCCAATGTTTCAATCTCAAGTTTTAAGTGTTTAGATGAGGTAGTCGAAATTTCGAGTTATATTACTGTCGTAAACTTTACTAAAAAATAGCTCAATGACCCTGTACTTAATTTGAGGGAGATGAAATATTCACTCAATCAGAGATCGAATCCTTAAGTGTTAACAATTAATTCAAATTAATTTATTAATCATTACTCTTATCAAAAAAAAAAAAAAAAAAAAAAA
>BPVZ01000067.1:843800-862529 GCA_020521535.1 Rubroshorea leprosula | reverse complement strand
TAAAAAAAAAAAAAAAAAAAAAAAACCTAGTAGCATCTCCCAGTGGCAGGTCAAAAGCTTGGACATGGACGCATGGCAGCTTTCAGTTGCTCAGGACCACCACATTGCTGACTATAAATGGGATCTTGTCCTGATCTCAAATGTTGATTTCCTCCAAGAGAATTCTCCTCTCCATCTTCACCTCTACCAGAGCACTGTTAACATGAGCATTGGCATGCGTGCACCAGAGGTGGTGACTGGTGAGCAACCTTTTTGCCCAGGGACAGGTTTCCAGCTTGGACAGCTCTTCCCGACACAATTTTACAGCTTTCCCCCGCGAAGATGTCAACACACCTTCGAATTCCAGGAATTCTAGTTTTTCCGCGGCAGCAAATCTCAAGTTATCAATAATCATATGGTATAAGGAACGATGTACCGCAGAAAAAGCTGTAAAAATTACTTAGGCGAGTTAATTTTTTTGAACGTTTGGGAAGTTAGATGTAATTGAGGACTTGGCGACTAGCCAATCCGAGAGTCGCGTAAGCAAGTGCAAATTCTTCTCATGCCAGAGAACCACTTCCTGAAGACAATTCTGAGCTTCTTTTAATGGTAAACAAGATATTCTATTACATACCATGGTCATGAAGCCATATTACACAAGAAGCAACTCAACAGGGTTGCTTCATGCCAGTTGGTTAACTTAGAGAAAAATACTCCTGAATCGAAGCAATTATACTAAATACAAGTCATCAAGGAGGCCTGTTTAAACTTGAATGTTCATTCTCCAAAGAGATAATGCAAGTGAGCCTATCATAAACCTGTAAAAAAATTTGGAAAAAATATAATTATTATTATATAAACTAAGCTTTGTTTTTATTATTTCAAAAGTTAATATGCATCTGCATAGCCCACCGCTGAGAGCTGGTGATTCTTATCATCCCTTTCTTTCATGTCCTGTTTATTTGTTGATGAGCAGTCATACCTAGACAGTGTGAGATAACAATCTGGTCAACAATATCACGTCAAGTTATACACATAAATTCCAGTCTTGTGGTAGGATTTCATGAAAAAGATGGTGTAGAAACATAAATACAGAATTATACAACAGATACTCTAATCTGAAACATTTTTAGATTGTTACCAACCAACTGGACTGTAAATATATAGGATTTTACGCACCATTCGCGTGGAATGCCAGCTTCATCTCTGGCTGAATAATTAAAGGGTCCTTTCAGCTCCACACCATAATCCTCTAACAAGTCTGTGCATGTCACATCACAGAGATCCTAAACAAGATTTTTGCAGGTATTGAATCGTAAGGCACAAAAAATAAGAAGTCAGAAGGCTATATGAAAACCTTTAAATGTGGAGCAAGGGGCACGATTCATCTTCTGACAGACTGACACAAACCAGTAAACACCAAGGGCTACGTGTGCAACTTCCTCCTCAGCAATGCGAGCCACAATATTAGACGTCCTGTGATCCCCAAAGCCAATCAATTTTTGCACTAAACGTGGCCCAGCATCAAGTCCCCTAGCCTCCTATATCCATAACAATTGAAAAGTACACGTTCACTTCATCAACTTAAAACAAAACAACACAAATAAGCATCTCTACAAGGACACAAAAGGTAATTAGTTAAACAAAGAGCATGAAATTTAAGGAAAATCATTCTCACATTATCTTCATTAGGTATATGAATGTGCAGTTCTCTTCTTTCACCTAAACCTTAAAATAAGAACAAAGGCACTCCTACCCAGTGGAAAAGATTAAGGTGGCAGTAGCCAGTGAAAGTAAATCCCCTACCTACAATCTCACCAACACAGTACCATGAAAAGTAGTACAGCCCGAACAAAGATTAAGGTGGTATTCTGGTATGGAAAGACGAAACGTTCAAGAGATGGAAATACTTGCGTTGTACATGCTGATATACCCTATGCCACCTGATACGCGCCATGATCTTTATGGATACCTTAACAGCAGACTTCCATATAGTGATGCAAAGAAGCAGTAAAAGGAGAAATTCTGTTTTTTTCAATAATTTGAAATTAAATGCAATTTGAGATTCAGGTTTTATTCATATTATGGAATTTATGCTATTTGGTCAAACATAAAATTTTATTTATCCAAAAATAGAAAAAAAAAAAAAAAAAAGAGTTTACAATGTCAAAAATCATAGCAGCTATTAAAAATGCTATTACAGCTGTTTCTATAATAGTTTTTTTTTTTTTTCTGTTGGCCCAAAAAATAAAGGCTATTACTTTACAAAGAAAAAAAAAACACAAAAGTTTAGTGCTATTCCAGAACAAAGGAGTAGATTGATGGCCATAAAAAGGAAAACAAAAAAAAAAAAAAAAACAAGAAGACAAGGAATATATCTGGGTTTAGCTAACCCCAAAATCCTGTCGTCCATAACATGATGCAGGGAAGATAGTGGTAGGAACGAACAGAAACTAAAATCAAGTAAAATCAAAGATGGAACCAAGAAAACCTAGGATTTCAAGCTCAAGTTTATTCTGAAAATAAAATCTGACAACAAAACTAGCTGTAGAGATCTAAAACGAGCAATATATACTAAGCAATAGTCCTAATTCTTTTCAAACTCTAACTCCTTATAACCTGCTAGATCCTATACTAATTAAAAGTCTCATCAACACATAACACAGCCAACACGGATCACTAGAAGAAGCAAATCATCCACAAGTGCTTCCATATCTATAAAGCACTCAACTTGCTCACCAAATCATCCTACCCCGTCCTCTTTTTCTTCCTGTAAAGATATGAGAAAGAAGATGATAGCTTATTTTTTTGGCTTCTTAGTTCATATGATTATTCATCAATAATCCCACTAGTTCCTCATAAAATGATAAATTAGGTTTCAAGTTTCGATTATGGCTACCACTAATCCATGGTAGGATTTGTTATATCCACACAAATCTTGTTGAGTCTCACTTTCATGAGATGGGATATGGTAGGTCCCCTGGCAAGATTTGTGTGGACGCGTGCAGCCAATCCTGCATGGAAATAACCTTACCCTTCAAGAACAAATAAAGAAACCTGTATGTACCAATTTGAAGATATAACTGACCATTTAATCCTAATCAGAAGTAACCAAAATTTTCAACTGTATAACAAACAACATGAAAAGGAGATCCATGATTTTAAAAGTTTATAAAAAGAGAGATGAAGTAGTTAGAAACTAAAATGTTTTTACATGAAAGGACATGAATACAATAACCATGTCCCCAGCCCCCCAAGTCCAGGTGTCTAAAGCTATTCACCTTTGAAAAAGAACAAGAGGTAAAGAATTTATGTGAAAAAACTGGGTATACAGCCAATCAACCGAATGTCCCAGGCTCAAAGCAATTGCCCCATCCAAACAAACACTCTCATCTACAATCTTCATTGAAACCTGTATTTAAATCATGCAGAAATCCTATCACCATGCCACAAAAGTATCCAAAAAAATTAAAAATCTCATTAAAAAAAATTAGAAGTCACATGCTAACCACATGACCCCGGAAAAATTAAAAATTAATACCTCAAATAAAAGCTGGAATCTATAATTAACGCAAAACAACAGCTTCCAACTAATAATTAAAAGAACTTTAATGCTCCTGCATCATAACATCTACAATAACCCAAAGAACAACTTCAGCTTTGTAGAGGCTCTGATGGATCTCTGTGTTCTCCATCCAAACATGTCAAACACCAGGATTCTAAGCTAGCTTAATAAGCACACTAATCAGGGGCTTTCTCCTTAGATTTTTGCCTAACCAACTAATCAAGTGAATACATGAATCAATAAAAGGTGATCAGAAGATTCTGCAGCATTGTTGTACAAAACATGTGTCATCAATGCTCAGTGTCCATTGCCTTTCCCTGGATTTTGTTGATCTGTTCAACATAGTGAGGCAACATATAAAATTATGCTTTGCAATTGACACAGAAAACCAAACCAGCATGTACCAGGGATCAACTAAAACTTGAACTTTGGTATGTTTTCTTTAAAATAAACTAAAACGGGCTCCAACCCTGTTTCTTCCAGAACCGAGATTCTCCCCATCCTTTCTCACAGCATTTTCATAGCAGGCCTTGAAGTGCTTTCTAGCAGCCATGGAAGGAATGGATTCAGTACTGAGGGAAAGATAGATTCAAACTTTGTCAGACCTGAGGATTGGTTTCTCTAACCTTATTTTTCTGGGCTGATATTTAAGCCAAGCAGCAAATAGGAGCTAGGACTAATAGCACAGTGTATACTTCGGAAAACACTTTGCTAAATTGAACTCTAGGATGAGCATCAGGTAGGTCATCAGAAGGTCTCAATAGGTTGGCTTGGAAGAACATGAAAGACTGAACCAAAAACCCACGAAGCTCATCCAGAAACATAAAGATAGATCCTCTCTGACAGGCCATTTTTAACTTTCTCAATGAGGCCAATCTATGAACATTGAATTATTAATCTGAACCACTAGGTCTCAGACCAGGTACCCAATCATGTGTTTTTCTGGTCAGAGTATCACCTTCCAGTGCTCCCAACCCAGAAATACAGCACTAAGCCCTTTACTAGCTATCCTGTCTCTCAGTCTACTGCCTGCCCACCCTCCACCCTCCCTCATCCACATTTGAATCCATACTTTCCTCCAAGAATCCCATTAAACCTGTTAGGCCTTACTTTTATTCTACGTTGTGCATTATTTGGCCTTAAAGTTAGCATTAGATTTTGTTTGTTTTCTTATTTATTTAGGATTTCCCTCTGGAAGACTTATAACTCATTGTTGAATTAGGATTAGAGTTTTGATCTCTAAATGTTAGCTATTACATTCTTCCAGCAACTAGGATGCAAATGATCATGCCAATCATCACATCAGCCTCGCAATGAAGAGTAAATTACCACATTAACAACATTGGGCAAGAGGATATTACCTGTACTAATGGGATGACAGCTAAACGTGCAGCAACATTGTCCGATGATTTCTCACACTCTCTCCAGAGCAAGTTATGAGCAAGCATATCTCCATAACTAGTTAATTATAAACAATTGCAACTCAATATAACATATAAAAATGGCAAATAATATGTCTGGTATGCAAAAGGACATGACTCTGCTTACCTGAAACCAAGCTCAGCAAGCCTCTGTGAACACCACCCAAAATGGCGGCTCTCATCATCAGCAACTTGTGCAAAGTCAGCAAAGAAGTCTTCCCCAAGAATATCACAGAAGGGTGAAAACCGAACAACAGTGTCCCATGCCAAATCAATTGCATTTAGCTCCACATGAGCAAGATTATGAAGCAAATAAGCATTAAGAGGCAAGCCTGAGTTTTTAGGGGCCGGGATCTCCTTTGGTGTGACCTAGATTGCAAAGGGATTAGTCATCCGACCACCTCTCTAGTAATTGATGGGCAATAGACATATCTACAGGTAAAAAAATTACAGATGATGCTTATGGGACCAAGGTGCTCCAGTTCTATCAAAATAGATATCCATTTGCTAAAATAATAAGAGGGATTGTAATCAATAATAAGAAGATAAAATGAGAGATGCCAACTTAGTGAAAATCATCATATTTGTTGTATATATATAGTCATATATAATATTTTCTAATAATAATAAAATAATATAATATATATTATATACTAATTGTAAGTTTAATATTATATTTTTATATTAGAACTATTTAAGTGGGAATGGGTTAAGGTTTTGAAAGAAGTGAAAAATGGAATAAAAGAAACAAAATGAAAGTTCCGGAAACTGTCTTGAACAGTTGTGATTGTGTAGAAAAACCAGTGGTTTAAAGCCAAATGGTGTGAAGATATGTCAAACTTAATTGAGTTTGGCATAATATGAAATGAAGAGAAACAATGATTCTCTTGAGGAGCCGTTTCTTTCTAAATGGTGTATATACATTGATTTGGACAATATAAATAAAATGAAGAACAACCAATTGTGTGTGACTTCCAGAATTGTCAGGCTTTGTTCCCTTTGTTTCATTTCTGCTTCTTAATCTTTGTGTGTATACTGGCTTTGGGCATCAAAATTCATTTATAGTAGGCATTGAATCCTGGGGATAATGTTTCCTGCAGAGGCGGAAACTATTATCCTTAAGATAGATTCTTGGAATTGCCTTCGCTTACACCAATTTCTTTACATCTAAACTCTCTGCACACACAAATATATAACAATATCCTCAAAAGAAAAAAACCCACGAAATTCTAAGTTCAATCAATTTCATAAAATCGAAAAGGCTACATAGCAAAATCAAGAAAACTCCAATTTTCTACACTATAAAGTTAACATAAAAGAATTAAATTAGCACAAAAACCAAATGAATTACACACTCAATAAATTGCTTTTGCAGGAAACAAAAAGAAAATCATAAGAACTGAATAAGTAGTTGAAAAGAAAAGGAAAACGAACCAATTGAGGTTTAGGGGGCCGTGCAGGTCGAGATGGGCCATGGCAGACTCCAACAGGCAGATTCTCATTGCGCCAGCGAGAGAAGGCAAGGTGAGAGAGCTTGGCTTTAGTGAGAGGATCGCCGGTGGAGAGAACCACAGCACCAAGCTCCGCGAGAGAGGACGCAGAAACATCTAGTTGAGTGTCAATGATGTCAGTTGATTGGGGCTGTAGTTGAGGGCCGTTGGGGCCCCAAAAGCGATTCTCATTAAGTGAGCTTTCTCTCCAGCTCCGGAGACCAGACCACGGAGAAAACTGCGAAGAAGAAGAGAAGGGTTTTGTGTTGTAGAAGTTAAGAGAGACAAATGGGCATTTTAGGCATGGCGAGAGCACAGGTCTGAGTTTCAGGTGTTGCATCCCTTCTGTCGTGGTTGCTCATCCATGACATCGCTCTAGATTTATACTCGGCTAAATTTAACTTTTCATCTATTAACTATTATTCTATTTTTATTTTAGTTTAAATAGTTTAGTTTCTTTCAAATTCATCTATAAACTATAAAAATCATTTCAAATTCACCTATCTAACCAACTTCCATTAGCCTTTTTAACGGAATGCTATGGCGTAATTACGTGGCACGTGACATATGCAATTTTGAAAAATTATAGTTTTTTTTTTTTCATTTGTATGTCTTAATAACTTTTCACTTTTCATGTAAGAATTTTTTTTTATTTTTAATTTTGTAATAAATCTATATATTTAAATTTTGATTAACAACTAAAAAAATCATCATTGTTATTATTATGATAAAATTATATTATTTTCTTTTAAAGTTAGTGCAGATTAATCTTCAATCTTAAAAAAAATTAGAGTTTTAACCTATATTTAAAAATTAATTTAAAAACTTAAATTTTAATTCAAAATTGAGAATCTAATTAGTTTCTAAATCTAAATATCAACATTTAATAAAATAAACTTTTAAAATTTAAATGAAGTTTTAATTTAATAAAATGAAATAATTTAAAGTTAAAACCTCAATTTTTTTTTAGTTGAAACTGATATGCATTTTTTTTATTTAGCTCAAAAAATTAATTTTTATCTGTGCTCTTTCTTTCTCAAAATAATTTGTTTTTTTTTCTAATTTTTTTAAATTAAAAATTTTAAAATAATTTATATTTACTTGTATTACCCTTAAAAAGAAATAAAAGATGAGGAGATACATTTTGTGATGGGATGATTAATTAAAATAAATAGATAATAACAAATATATTTTTTTAACTTTAATCTTATTATTATTTATTTACTTTAATTAATCATTTCATCACAAAATGTATCTTTTTTGAGAGTTGGAGTTGATATGTATTTTTTTTATTTAGTTCAAAAAATTAATTTTTATCGGTACTCTCTCTTTCTAAAAATAATTTTTTTCTTTTTTTTTTTAATTTAAAAATTTAAGGATAATTTATGTTTACTTATATTACCCTTAAAAAGAAATAAAAGATGAAGAGACACATTTTGTGATAGGATGATTAATTAAAATAAATAGATAATAACAAATATATTTTTTTATTTTAACCTTATTATTATTTATTTACTTTAATTAATCATCCCATCACAAAATATGTCTCTTAATCTTTTATTTCTTTTTAAGGTAATACAAGTAAACATAAATTATCCTTAAATTTTTAATTAAAAAATAAATTATTTTGAGAAAGAGAGAGTATTGATAAAATTAATTTTTTGAACTAAATAAAAAAAAATGCATATCAGTTTTCGAACTTTAAAAAAAATTGAAGTTTTAACCTTAAATTACTTTGTTTTATTTAATTAAAACTTAATTTAAAATTTACAAGTTTATTTTATTAAATGTTGATATTTAGATTTAAAAACTGATTAGATTCTTAATTTTGAATTAGAATTTAAGTTTTTAAATTAGTTTTTAAATATAAGTTGAAACTCTAATTTTTTAAAAAAATTAAAATTAATCTACACTAACCTTAAAAAGAAATGATATAATTTTATCATAATAATGACAATGATGATTTTTTTAGTTGTTAATCAAAATTAAAAGATATAGATATATTATAAAATTAAAAATAAAAAGTAAAAAAAATCTCACAAAAAAATTGAAAACATTATTAAAATGTACAAATGAAAAAAAAGAAAAAGAAAAAGAAAGAAGTACAGTTTTTCAAAATTGCATGTCACGTGCCACATAATCATGTTATAGGATTATGTTAAAAAAACTAACGGAAGATTGCTAGGTGAATAAACCTGAAATGATTTTCAAAATTTATAGATGAATTTGAAAAAAACTAAATTTTTTAGTCTAAAATGAAAATAGAATAATAGTTAGTAGATGAAAAGTTAAATTTAGCCATTTATACTCCTACTATCACCCTGTTTAAATTAATTATGGGCAAAACATTACATTAAGCCCCTAAACTTACCTCAAATTCTCAATCAAGCCCTTGAACGTTTATTATGATGAATAATCTAGCTATTGATGGCAATTTCCCCGTTCCCGCCTGACCACCAATAAGGATCCCCGCCATGGGAGTCATGCGAGGTGGAATATTCTTTCTTGTGGTGGAGGTGGAGACTTCTGAGCACTTTTTTTGAAATTTTGTAAGAAATTTTTTTTACCATGTAAGATTATCATTCTCTGTTAAATATTTAAATATATATATATTTATATATTAAATTCAACACAATTTAAATATTAAACTCATTAATATAAGCATACTCATTACTCATTTTTAATTTGTAAAACTCCTTTTTGGTTATTTTACTTTAACAAAAAAAAAAACTCCTTTTTAATTCTTCTACTTAAAAAAAAATTTTTTAGTCACTAAAACTTATTATTTGGTCCTTTTTAGTCCCTTTGTTATCTTTTTGCACACATGACATGCTAGATAATAGAAATTTCAAACTAGATGGACTAAAAAGGAGCTTTTTTAAAGTAGAGAAACAAAAAGGGACTTTTTTAATTCCTTTTTAGTTCACCATCTAACATACCACTACTACTTGTGTAAAAAATAATAGGAGGACTAAAATGAGCCAAATAATAAACTTTTGTTAAAGTAGAGAGATCAAAGAAAGGTTTTAACTTTTTTTAATTTTAATTCAATACTGAAGTTCAATTATTTTAAAGCAAACCAAATCTAATATTTTTTTTACATTAATCCAACTATTTAATTTTTTTAAAATAATAAATGAAAATGATTATATTAATTTTATAATATAGATTAGCAAAGGTAAGGAATCCTTAAAGTAACTAGGATAGGGAGCAAATCCTAACCTTGTCAAAAAATCCCTTTAGGAATCCGTGTCCCTATGATTAGTGGGAATGGGGATAGGGAGCCATTCCCTAACCTCACAAGTGTCATTGCCGTCCTTAATTCTACATGACCTAATAAATCCACCCTAGTACTATGTGTAATACACTTCCCTTAGTATTCTTATTTCCATGGGAGTCCTAAAATAATAACCCTAAATAAGAATGTAATAGAAGAAAAAACATTTTTCTAAAGTATAAAATGACTCTTTTTGAAAAGAACCTACTTCCCTGTCATTTCAAAATTATAAGTAAAGAAAGATAAATAACTTGTAAATGAAAAACCAATTTAGCAAAAGTATTTTAAAGAAAGATATAAAATGCTCAAAGTTGTGAGATAATATAGGCTGAGTCCATTTTCAAATATTTATAGATTATATATATGAAAACAATTTATACAAAAATAGATGTGAGCAAATATTTTTTAAAAGCTTTTCAAGATGATAAAGCACAACCATTATTTTGGTAACACATCGATTTACCTACACATCAAAAGTAGTGAGGTCCTAACTTCTACATATGATGAGCATACGTGACCTATGACAAAAGTATTAAGCTTGGTGATTGCTACTCCAATCTATTGATTTGAAATGGGGGGAAATAATATGAGTTAAAAGCTGAATAAGTATTAAGTTAAAACTATAAACTTGGGTCCTAAAACCCTTAGATCTATACACTCAGAGGATATAATATACAATTAAGCCACGTCACAAAATATTACAATTCTTATTATTTAAATAACAACTTAACATGTTACATATTAATTTATAAACAATTAAATATGGCAAAGAAAAGCCAATGGCAATTAATTCAAATTCATATCATAAAATCATATGTTTGCAAATAGAATGTCATAATCAGAATGCATATAACAAAAATACACAATGCTATAAAGTCCACTTATGTGTGCAATTAACACTTGTATTGAAGCTAATCACGACACTCACCTTACTGCACAAAGATCCACTAATTACCCCAATGTGTGCATTGAATACCTTAAGTTTTAAACTTAGGGTCCACTTATTCTATAACCATAAACACATACACATGTCAAACATGTTCAAAACAAATTCAAAATATTATAGGAATATAATTCCATTTATTAATTCATTTAAATCTCCACACAATTCACGTTGCTTAACCTCATGGTTAAAACATATAAAATATAGCATTTATTCGTCCACTTCATGACTTACATTTTAGAGCAATTCACATCAATTTCCTAATGTTAGTCCACAAATTCCATCCACAAAATTGGGAACTGACTCCTTACTATAATTAAATAATTAATATATGAAAAATTATCAAAAACTCAAGTGCCTAAAGTTACAGACAACACTCAAAATTCTTAATAAATATATAGATTTTGTTTAATCAAGCTAATCCCCAAGAAATCATCATGTAAAATATGCAAGAGAACACACAGCAACAATAGTAAATTATTAAACAACAAAATACACACGAAATTCAAGCATGAAAATAAAACCCACTATAGATTCTATCTCGTATAAGCCCCAAAAACAACATATATTTCTAACAAAATTCTAAGACCCAAAAAGTCTCTTAAACAAAGGATTTAAGGTTAAATTTCACTAACCCAAACCAATTCTTAGCATATTATAGCAAATTTATAACCTATCCAAAACTCTAATCCAAGTCTATAACTAAAACTCATACTTACATATGAGATCCATAGCACAAAGTAGGAGAATATTGTAGAAATTGAAAGAAAATCCAACAGAAAAGTGCATCCCACATCCACTAGCACAACTTTCCTCACACTTGGCTGAAAAAAGAAAGTTGCAGAGGAATGGTTTGGGAGACTTCCTACAAACTTTTTTAAGTCTAAGCAAAACAATTTACTTGATAAATATAGTGTCACTTAGCACAAAATTGGGATAATGAAGTTGAACATCCTTTAACTTCTTCTTAACTCCACTTAACACCCCCAAACTCTAAATCTAATTAATTTGGTTCCTAAGACTTTAAAATAAAGCAGTCTAATTGGTAATCTATTTACCAAAGTAGCATATAGTTACTTAAATTGTTGACTTTAGCAAAAAAATATGGCTTAACCCCCTATGCCACCCTCCAACTTTTTGTCATTGTAGGTTTTAGCCCCCCCAACATACAATGTAAGTTATTTAATTGAAACATGTAACACCCTCCCTTAGATACCTTTAGCCCTTTGGGAGTCTTAAAATAAGAATTATAGAAAAAGACTGAAGCGGAAGTAAAACACTCCTAGTGTAAGATGTTTCCTTAAAGAAAAAGCTTACTTTCAAAATAATTTAAAGTTTTATAGAAGAAAAGTCATTTACTTGTAAGGGAAAACTATTTAATGAAAAGTATCGTAAGAAAAACAAAACAATACTCAAAGTTATAAAATAAACTAGGCTATGCCCATTTTAATTAATCTTAATATCATATACATAAAATTAATTTACACAAAAATTATATGAGAGCAAATGCTTTTCAAATGCTTTTCAAAATAACAAAAGTAGAATCATTGTTTTGGTCCAGATTGATTTGCCTTCACATCAAAAGCATTAAGGTCCTAGCTTCTATGTATAACGAGCATAAGGGACCTATATCGAAGTTCTCAAGTTGGTGACTACTACTCTAATCTACAGATCTAAAATGGAGGGAGGGATATCACAAGCTAAAAGTCTAATAAGTATTAAGTTTAAGTTTCAAACTTGGGTCCTAAGACCTCTAGACCTACGCACATGGAGAGCATAATAAACAATTAAATCAAGCCACATAATATTATAAATATTAGTATTTAGATAATAATTTAATATCACAAAGTTGTTTATAGTCAATTAAACATGTCAACGAATTTCCAATGACATTTGAATCAAATCCATATCATAAAACCATATGCTCACAAATGTGATGTCACAAGCAAAATGCATAAAACAAAAATCATATAATGCTATAGAGTCTATTGATGCGTGCTAGCAACACTTGTATTGAAACTAATCACAACACTCACTCTATTGTGTAGAGGTCCACTGAATATCTCAAGCTTTAAACTTAGGTCCACTTACTCTATAGCCACAAACACATACAAATGTCAAATAAAATCAAAACACTTTCAAAATAATATAAGAACATTATTTCATTTATGTTTCACAAAATCAATTGCAATTCTAAAGCAGTCCACTTTAAATATCCCATGCCTAGCTGTATATTTCACTTGCAAGAGTTGAAATTAATTTCTTCCTCAAACATTTATAATAAATGCATGATCATAATAACTACGGAACATGATTTCCCATCCAAAATCAAGGACAACACTCCAACTTTCAAATAAACTTATGGAATTCTCTTTCCATCTTAATTTGTAAGAAAATTACCACACAAAGCAAGCACATGGAGTCCATAATAGTATTTATCAATAAAATTTACAATAAACTCAAGTAGAAAAAATAAACTCATCATAGATTCATTCCAGTACAAGCCCCAAAATATCATATATTTCTAACAAAATTTTTTAATGCCCAAAAAGTCTCTTAAACTAAGATTTTAAAATCAAATCTTACTAACTTAAACTAATTTCTAGTATATTATAGGAAATCTTTAATCTACCCAAAACCCTAATCCAAATTTATAACTAAAACTCATACTTACCTATAAAAATCAAAGTATCAACAATAGAAATTGCAAGAAATTTTAGCTGGAGAGTACGTTGCTACATAGTTTTAACATAGCACCCAGCTAGAAACAAAGAAAGAAAGATGCAGGGGACTAATTGGAAGAAAGATGCAGGGGACTAATTGGAAGAAAGGAGGACCCAAGGGAAATGGAGGGTTCTAGAGACTTTTATTTTAAGTCCAACAAAATGGTTCTACTCGGTTGATATAATGCCATTTGGCAAAAAAAAATTAGAATAATTGAGTTAAGGTCCTTCAACTCCTACTAAATTCTACTTAAAACCCCCAAACTCTAAATCCAATCAATGTATCCCTAAAACTATAAAATAAAAGACTCTTATTTTTAATCTATTCAATAAAGCATATATAGTGTTACAGTTGAACTACTCGTGTCTTTAGCAGCTACCCTAAAATTAATGGCAGATGAACACATGACTCACGTGCCTATGTCTGCTCATTAACTTATGTCAACCAAGCACCACATCACTGCAACAGCATTGCCACAGCATTGCCACATTAGAATAAAGTTCCCTAGCTTGGATTGATAAGGCAATAAAACTCTTGCCAATGGAGCTTGGTTTTCTGATAGATTGAACAAGAAAAACAATTATTATAGTAAAAGCAAAAGGCTATAAAATACCCAAATTAGATAATCTAGGGTTTATACCTCTTTCTTTAACCTTTCTCTCTACTCTTTTAAAGGAAAAACCATGTTAGCAACAAGCTCTTTGGCATCATTTGCTTTGAAGCAATTTGAAAATGTGGACTATGAATATGGGGGGCACACACATTGGTGCCAATGTAGCATGAAAGCACCAAGGATCATGTTTTAGAGTGAGAAGAACTTACGTGTAGGTTTTATCCTTGCCCCATTTACAATCTAAAGGTGAGGTCTTCAAAACCTTATGAAATGTCCACTTATTTTATGTTAGAGTTTGGTTATTGTGAATGGGTTTTGCTTTTAGTGTTGTAGACAAAGGAATGACAATGTATCTTTTTCAATTGGCATGATCCTGATACATTCCTTAAAAGGGCCAAAGATCTACTTCTAATGTTGCATGGGTCGAAGAAGCAACTAACTAATAAGCCAAAGGATTCCAAGGAGGAGACTAAGGCTGTGAAAAAGAAGTTGGTTGAGCAACAAGAAGGTGCAATGAAACACATCTATTTGTTGGAGCAATAGTTGAATGAGATGTAAGCTTTCTTGGTAGAGACAAAAAGGAAAAATGTAGATCTTGAAAAATAGAAAAAAAATTGCTCAAGTTGTGTGTGTATTAGCTATCAGCTTTATTTTCTTCCGTTTAGGTTGCTTTTATGAGGGAAAATTAGGCATGAAACTCCGACCCATGTGAGTTGTGTTTTAGGTTATGATGTAGACCATGTGGTGGAGAATTTGTGATAGTTGGTTAGCTTTTGGCTCGAGTAGTCTTGATTTG
Source organism: Rubroshorea leprosula (assembly GCA_020521535.1). NCBI lineage: Eukaryota > Viridiplantae > Streptophyta > Magnoliopsida > Malvales > Dipterocarpaceae > Rubroshorea > Rubroshorea leprosula. Next base: position 847,721 of record BPVZ01000067.1, on the reverse strand, counting down.
GTTTATAGATTGGTTCTTTTGTGTAGGATGGATATATGCTCAAGTTAGATGTGATTATGTTTTTGTGTTTATATAGGGCTTGGAATGCCATTCAACATATAAATACCTATCTCTTCACATGTTATTCCAACATATATAATGAATGGAAACTAGATGGTTTATCTTAAAATAGAGTTCCCATCCTATCTTCATTCACCTAAATATTATTGCAATCTAATGAAACAATAATCAATCAAATGATCTAATAACAAAGTTCAGATAGATATAAGTACCATTTCATGGAAATAATAAAATTAGTCTTCTAACCTGTAATCAACAAAAAGAGTTTTACAACTATAATTTCTTGTTCTAGTTTTTCGTTAACTTAAATAACAATATTGTTTCGACATTAAAATAAGAGAGTTATGCTTCTTGGAGCAACATGCTATATTCATCACACTACCAAAAAAACTAAGCAAGTACCATAGTTTCGAAAATAAAATCCTAAATCATAAAGTTAAGTCGTTAAGGCTTTTGTTAAGGCTTCGTAAGGCTATTAAGCACTTGCACCAACACTAGCACTTGGGCCACTTCCATTGCTAGGATCATTTGGCTACTTGTACTTCTAGGATCACTTAGACCACTTGCATGAGAATTGATTCTCCATGCATTGTCTTTTTTGTTGGTTGTATCTTGTGATATTGGCCTAGCTGATCATGTATGATGACATTATCTTGTTGCATGCCTCTCTACAAAAATGAGTGCATGAAGACTAAGACATGATTAATCTGAAAAATAAAAAGTTTCATAATGTAGTAAATGAGTTCTATAGTTGTTCTTCTCCTTGGTATTTAAGGATACAAGTAATCCTGTCTATGACTTACTAGGTGGCAAAGTGAACAAGTTGGAGGTCTACACTTCTTAGGCTGTGCTCTTTGACTGCTTTCTCCTTATTCTACTTGATTTTGCTTTGCTTATGCCCCTTCAATAGGCTCTACCTCATCCCATTAAAAAAAAAAAAACTATAATCTACAACTACAGTATGTTGAATAAAAGTTAAAAATTTTCATATACTAGAATTGTTTTAATATCATACTTATATAATCCCACACTAAAATAAAAAACCAAATTGTTTTAATAGCATGCTTATATAATCAACACTAAAATAAATTACAAACTTATTGATGCTAGCTTCCTCAAGCATTCTCTCTTGTTATGGCCTTCTTCTTTACATATTGAGCATCTCATCTTTACTTCATTTTTTGTCAACTTTGTAAACTTACCCTTCCAAAATTCTTTTCTGTTCAACTTATCCCTACTTCTTTTGTGCCTCAACCTACTAGGTTTTGTCTTAAAGGGAGGTGGCCTAAATTCATCTCCATGGAAATCCTTCTGAAAGGCTTCCCCATTGCATGGCATGATTGCCTTCATGTAGGTAAGCTCATACTTCTTTCTTATACCAAACAAAAACAAAGTTCTTGAGATCCAAATTGGCATCCAAAATAGCTCTAAATGCATGAATACATGGGATACCAGTGATATCCCATGCCTTTTAATTGTACTGCCATGTCTTAATGTCCACCACAAAGTTATTATAATGCCAAGCATCATATGCATTTTGGCCATTCCACTCCACCCTACAATAAGTACAAGGGTCTACACTTAGTACTGTCAAGCTTCATTTGCTCAAATTTTTCTTACCATTATGTCCTTCTTATCTCTTTGCTGGCATCCTTTTCATGACCATCACTCTAATTTCCTCCAATAATTATATTACTGGCAAGAACCTTTCATTTAATATCCAAGTGTTGAGGCTTTTGACAGGTTACTCACTACATCACACTTGGAAATTGCACTAAAAAGAGCCTTGCACCATAGGTGAGGAGGAGTTTCAAGTAAGCTATCATGTGCTACTTCATTAATATTTTTAATATATTTTTAATCTCTTGCATGCTCTTCCAAAAGTTGCTTCATATATAGACCTAGTAGCAATCCAAAATCATTTCTTCAGTTGATCCCCTTGATGTCTTTTTTGGAACTTGGCATAAATATGCCTTGCACAAAACTTGTGATGAGCCTCTTTAAAATACCATTTGCCTTGCAGTGACCAAACCCTAAGAAATGACATAAATATTGAGTAGGTTTAAAAGGTTCATGGATTGATCATATGAAAATAGTTAAAAAAAAAATGATGTTAAAAAAAGAGAAAACCTAAATAACTTGCTGGATGCTTTTCAGCATGAATGTTAACCTTGCTCTATTGGAATTTTAGAGATTGTCTCTAAGATTTTTAAAGAAAAGTCTCCAAGATGCTATTGTCTCTCCCTCAACCATAGCCCATGCTATAAGGGACATTTGGTTGTTCCCATCTTTTGATATAGTAGCTGATAAGGCACATTTGTATAACCCTTTGAGGAAACATCCATCAACACCAATAACCTTTCTACAACCCAATAAAAAACCCTTCTTACAAGTTTCAAGACAAACATAAACCATTTTGAATATTAGTTTACCATTTGGGGCATCTAAATCAACATCAATTTTGATAGTTAACCCAAGAGACAACCATAACTCTTCTACATATCCTCTTGGTTGGGCCTATTCTTTGATACATGCCTTCCATGGGTCACTAAATATAATGTTTCTAGCATTCTCACATTTCTCTATGAATACATTAATATGATAGTCAAAACTGGTTATTCTTAGCAAGTTATTATTGCTTATATGTGGAATAACAGTCATTAGGCTTTTGTGCATGTCAGCAAGATCCCTTGAGGTTATCATGTCTCCTTTTAAACACCTAAAGCAATTATGCTCACTATACTATGATATAATCTTGAATGACTTGTCATTTTTGTCATAGCTAGCAAATATCTTGCATTTGAAACCTTCTTTTTTGCACCTCAATTTTTGTCTTCTAGGCTTATTTTTTTACCCAAAAAAGCCTGTAGCCTTCTTGTAGTCTTACTTGGATAATGCCTTTTTGAATTGTGCACAATGCATGAATTTCATATCCACTTAAAACCAAACCTCAATACATTTTAGATAATTCCAGATATCATTATTCTTAGTTCTTCCTGCTTCATCTTCGCTAGTCTCTTCATCTTCTGATTGATTGCTTGAGTGGTCACTAAGATCATCACCTGCAATATTTAACTCATCTTCACTATCATCTACTGAACTATCAAGACTCAAATCACATAGCTTAGGGTTATTTTCAATGTTAAACTGTTTGCTTTTTTATTACCCTAGTTTGTTTTTAAATAATTTCAATAACCTCTTCATCAACAGCATCACTACGGAGGTCATTTAAATCAAGATAAGCCTCAACTATTTCATTTTCTATGTTTGCATTAGTGTGAGGATCTATAGTTTTTTCATTGTGATAATAATATTGCTCTACAATTAGCATTGTATGGCTTGCTATTATCTGTAAGTTTTGTGTCACACAAGCTTCCAACAATAAAACATGATCTGGTGTATCAATTACATGTTCAACATAGACATCTACTATACCCCATTCATTTAAGAGGTATCTCATGTGCATTTGCTCATGTTGACCCTTGATTTGCCTTGAACTTTGAGCAAGAATTCCATTAGAGACTCAATAATATAAAGATTTATAATTTGAATATCCAAGACTCCTAATCCTATCATCTATACCTACCATTATATTGAAAGGTAGTCCATATAATCATTGTGTGTTTCACCACTAGCATACCTTATCTTCCCAATATAATTTTCAATTATAAAATTACCACCATGATAAATCCTAACTATCCTCATCTATTAAATACGAAACATAAATCACTTTTTTTTTTTTTGCAAAAAATATAAATCACAATTACAATGCATGAAACTACTACTATAAAAATTCTAATTCAACTCAAAGTTAACACTAAATCTATCCTAATTGTACTTATACCCTATTTACAGTAAACA
>BPVZ01000067.1:832233-843700 GCA_020521535.1 Rubroshorea leprosula | reverse complement strand
AATTGTTATTCAAAAGAGAAAAAAAAAAAAAAAAAAAAAACCTACCTTTTACTTTCATAATTACTTCAAAATCCTAAATTGTAAACAAGCCCAAACAAAACCTATGTCTGAGGTTCCAATATGATCTTTAATTTGGTTACTTATAAAATTCAAAACCTTAATGGTAGTTTAAAGTATGTTAATTCCCTAATAACTAGTTTGAAACATAGAATTATATAGTCTCCCATTATTTTATTACACTTTTAAACAATAAATCATAAACCAAAGATACCTTTTGATTCTTGTTTTCTTTATTACAACAATGCATAAGACAAGTGATGTTCTACCTAAAAATGACAAATAAATGACACAAACCTATAATGATTTTCAAGTCCAAGAACACAGTCTATTGCACAGGAGTCTTCTTGAGCTTTGTAGTCCCTTCAATTCGAGATCTTCAATGGAAATTGATGGTAGTTGAGAGTAGTAAATGGATATTGAAAGTTGAGAAGATTGACTAAAGTAGAGAGTGACTTTGATTGTAAAAGACTTGTTTTGAAAGTTCCTTTACTTTCTTTTTTTTTTTGGTCAATAAGTTGGTGGGAGTTTTACTGCCTTATCAATCCAAGTTGGAAAATTTCATTCTAGTGTGGCAATGTTGTAGTAGTGATATGTCACTTAGTAGACATAAGTTAACAAGCAGAAACAGACACGTGAGTCACATGCTCATCTACCATTAATTTTGGAGTAATTGCCAAAGACACGAGTAGTGCATGGGTTGAATAACCTACATTGTATGTTAGGGGGCTAAAACCCACAATGACAACAATGTGGATGGTGGCACAAGGGGTTAAGCCAAAAATTTTAAAAACTACATAGTTTTCTTTGAAAAAAAAAAAAAAAGGTTTCACAATGAGAAGCAACTCTTTCATAGCCCTTAACCCACTCCACCCAACCCATATACCATGCAATTCAAATTCAAAGCCTTTGACTTCCACTAAAAAGGAGATTATACCAAACTATTTAAGTTATTAGTAAGAACTATAGTTCAATAAAAGAAAAAGTTGTTTTGAAATTTCGCTTGCACTAGATTTCACAATAGGAAACACTTAATATGAATACTAACAAAATCGAGAGGATTTAGGAGCTATTTAGTGTAGTAGTTTAAAACTAACAATTAGCAATTTTGTTTTAATTTAACTGTTGATAATTATTATTATTAATTCAAACACTCTTATTCATTAGGCTAAATAAAATTGCTAATCGCTAATTTCAAACTCTTATACCATGTAACCTCTTAATATTTTTTTTTAATAAAAATTTAATAAGGTTTTAAAATTTGCCATAAACATTTTTCTCATATAATTTATAGGGATTAAGAAAAATGACAGCAACAATAACGAAATGATTAAAATATTCTTAATGAATCAATACATAAAAAGAAATTCATTAATAGTATGTTTAGTTTGAAGGAAGAGGAGTGAAAGGAAGTAGTGAGATTTTTAACTAATCAAATTATAAAGCTTTTAAATATTATAATTTAATTGGTCAAAAAATTTATCCCTTTCCTCCCTTTCCCTCCATTTCCCTCAAATCAAAACATACTATAAAAATATTTGAATAATTTCCTAAAAAATTCTAGCAATTAAAGTGGTAAGACATTTTAATTTTTCCTTTTCTCTCATTTAGAAATCTACAATTTCAACTGCACTATTAAATGGAAAGAAATTTTATTAATAATAGGAGCAGCTCCAATTCAAAAATTAATATTTTATAATTCAATATAATTAGAATCCTTCGTAAAAAAAATAAAATAAAATCGTAAGACACCAAACTCTGGTAAACATACTTCAATTGACATGGGATGCCAGTCCAAATACATGATCACACCTCGTTAAATTAAGCTAGCTCATCATTAGGTTAAAGTATCAATTTGGTTCCTCAACTTTTAGATTGGTATTGAAATTATCCTTAAACTTAAAAAAGTGTCCAAATTTTCCTAAAATTTAATTTTCGATATCAAAATAATCCTTCTATTAACAAAAGTACCATGTAACTTATTATTTTGTTACAAAATTAGTTCTTTTTAAAACTATTAATGATATGCAAAATTAAATAATCATGTTTTGCTATTGTGACATATTTCTAGTTACATATCAAATTAATATGCAATTAAAGTTGAATGACTAAATTGGTATTTATAATCGAAGTTCAAGATCTAAGCTGGTACTTGTCTTTAAAGTTCAAAAACTAAATTGGTACTGAATTAAAATTTAGGGATTATTTTGGTACTAAAAATTAAAGTTTAGGAGCAATTTTACTACTTTTTGGACTTTAAGAACAATTTTAGGCATTAATTTAAAGATTTTTTTATCCTATATCTTTAGGGCACAAGATAACAATACATTTATTGCATCTTTTTATTATTAATATACATAGTAAAAATAAAAGTTGATATTAATTAAACCAATTGTCTAATAAAAATATTCATGTGTCACAGATGTTAAAATTAATGTTAACTTTTTTATTTTTCTATGTAACTTAATGTATAAAAAATGCATTTAAAACTCCATTACTCTATACTCTTAGGGTACAGGTTAGACAAACACTTAATCTAAAAGTTGAGAGACTAAATTGATATTTAAATCCATTATTTTATTACTAAGTTCATCACAACTAGCTGAGAAAACATTAATGAATAAGTCTAACTTTGAATGACAAGATGCAATTATTTGATAAATAATAATAAATGAGACCAAAATTTGGGACTAAAATCCAGGACCAATGATGTATTATAAGCCATGTTATTTAAAATATTCAAAGGTGGATCTTTTATTATTTAATTATTGATCCTTTTTTTTTATAGAACACACAACATTATATGTGTTAGTTAATTTAATTATATAACATATGCCACATCATTTATTTTAAATTTTTGTCCTCCTTATCATTAATCTTATTTGATACTAATATTATCCAGTTCACTTTGCAAGTTATTGGAATGTCTTTGTATTTTAGAAGAAGAAAAAATGTATTAGTAGAAGTAAACAATAAAATAAAATATAAAAAAATATAATATTATTTTTGAAAGTTTTAATAAGTTCAATAGGTCTTTTTAATACTATGTGATAAATACGAAAATAAAATTGTTCCTACCAAATCCCTAAGGAATGTTTTATTAGTTAAGAATTTGAATTTCTATTTTAGAGATTAAGAAGTATTATCCCTTATTATATAGTATATCATCAAAAAAATTGATTTTATAATGAAACCAAATATATTTTTTCATACAAATATATAATAAAAAATAATTACTATCAAAATAATGACAAATAGAAAAAAAAAGACAAAAATTTTTCATACGAATGCAGAAAGATATAAAGTACAGTAAAAATTAATTACACCCAACGTCACTATAAAAAAAATTAAACATTCTATCCAAATAAAAAAGATATAAAATTTACAAAAATTACCATAACTAAATTAGTTTGAATCAAGTATGAATGGTCCTAGTTACTATATCACTGGAAGAAAATTAGAAATGAACAAAATCATAAACCAAGAGAATGAAAAGAGCCTCAATCCCAAAAAATTATCCCTTTTTCTAAAAATTATTAAAAAGTTAAAACCGCCAACAATTAAAATATAAAAAATGATTATAAAAAATTTAAATACTTTAAATTGTGGTTAGAAACTCAATTCTACTAAGAAAGTTATTACAAAAATGGATTAGAAAAGTAATATGAAAAAAGTTAAAAAGTTTTGTAATAAAATTCTAATAAATTTTTTTTATTGGCTAGGAAATTAAGGTCCACAAAGTTAAAAGAAAATTTTTTTCTCTGTGTAAAGAAAACTTTGTTAATTAAAAGTTGTGTTTGAAAAATAAAAGCAAACAATATCACTTTTATCCTTATTTTATTGGGTTCAATTGATTGAACTTCAAATTAGTCATATTTAATGTGATTTGTAGATATCAAAAAATGAGTAAAAAAAAATTATAGTATTAAAATATCAATAATCTAAAAAATTTAATTGCCTTAAACAAATGTTAAAAAATAAAATTAAGGTAAGAAACTTTTGACCCTTGAAAATCGATAGTGCTGCTCGTGTGCCTCTGGGTTGGCTGGATCATTTTTGTGTTTTTCGTACCTGTTTCAAGTGGATGCTTTAGGTTATCTCTTTTCTTTTCTTTTCTTTTTGAAAAAAAGGAAATTAACTATTACCACCACTACATTTTTTTTTAGAGGGTAAAGGGGATGGCGTGCTGGGGTCGAAACACTATACCACCCAGCGGTGATCCCACTCAGTGGTAGTACCACTCAGCCCATCATTTAGAGAACGATCAAGCGATCCCTGGTTCAAATAATTCAATGAAATCAGCATACCACATCATAGATATAAAACCCGAAACACCATGTACTAGATTCTGGGATAACTACACGTCGACTACCTACCGAACAGAACTTACAGATTCATATCATTTCAAGTGAGGAAATCATGACTTCTAGAAATTTGAATTACAAGATTACTTTCTGTATATAACAGAAGAAATCCTATAATCTGCTACAAAAGAACCAAAAGGGAGTCGTCGAAGCTATTGAGTAGCATTAGTTAGCAATGTACACATGCTACGTGAAACCAACCCGAGCCTAACTAATCATCACCACATTCTACCAGTATTATACAAATTTCTAAGAATACAATTAAGCGACTTGCAGGGTTCAGTTGGCTCCTATGAACAGCAATAATCAGACATCTTTTTCCTATTGCCGAAAGTTGGATCCTTGACAGCAACAAGAACCTTGATCTACACCAAATGCTACTTTGAATCACAATGGATCACCACCTACCCTAAATTCTTGAGATCTGCCAAGAGAAGAAGCAGAATATAACAAGTTTAGCAACTGATGTGACATTCTCTGATTAAGCATCTGATATTTTCCATTCACAAGGCTACACAATAATAGTTGCAAATAGCACAAAAGGGAAATATAGGGAAGGTTCAAACAAGGATTTTCGAAAAGAAGATGTAACCAACCATATTTCCCAAACATATAAATTTATAAATGCATTTCTCATTTCAATCAACAGTTACTAAAGAGAAGTCAAATAAGATTCATCAGTTTTTTAATTATGTTCTTTTCTGAATCACAAATTCCAAGTAAAAGAAAATAAGAAGAAAATGGGAGAAGGCACACAAGACCCAAAAAAAAAATTAGAAGAAAGATTTGAACTACTTTAAATAAAACTCAAACAACACCCTTAAGCTTGGTGCGAATGATTACTAAATACCAGTTTTAGTAATTGGAAGTCAAACTAGAGGCAGATATTTTCCTTTTGGTCTCATAGCTACAATACTTCTAATAGTTTTAATTAAGTCGTGACATCCACTTAAAATTCCCTGTGCCATCATACCTCATGCACATTTTGCAATACAATACTTCTAATAGTTTTAATAGTTTTCCCAGTGATTGAAAACAGCACATTTAAGATTTCAAAGAAACACACAAAGTCAAACTGCTCTTATCCTAATATTCACAACTCTGAAATCCATCATAAAATCAAGGGCAGAGAATATCTGTGACATATTGAAGTAAAAATCAAAATAATATGCGGATCAACAAAACATATATTAAAATAATAGTGAACACAAACACTATGCTAGAGTATGAAGCAAACGTAAGAAGTCATCAATTTCCATAATTTTTTTCCTTATTAATACTGACAATCCCAAACAATTACTAAAGTTTCAAGGATGGAAACAAGATATGAAGCAACCAATAGTCACTGTATTAAGCAGTCATACCACAGATTTTACATCTATTGTTATTTTTGTTGTTATTCAAAATTATTATATCCCCCCCAGAAAAAAAAAAGAACCACTAAAAACCATTCTTAACTCTTTTGATGCCAAAGTAACATTCAACATCCCAATAATAGCAGATTTAAAAATGAAAAAAAATAAACCAATAGTATAAATTGTAATAAATATGGAAACATGTATTTAAATATCACCAACTTTCCCCAAACAACTATGATAATTGACATGTTGCCACTTATTTTAAAAAAATTAACTCTATAACTAATCCCAAGAATTAGGACCTTTAGCGGGCTGCCACTTCTTGTTCCAACTTTATGGGAAAACGAACATTTATTAGTCTGATTTCAAGTTTAACACTTATCTATCCTATCCATTACTGATCCAGTAGACACAGTACTCTATATCATTGAAAAGAAATTACACAGTTGAGCTCCATACAATTTTGAAAACCCACTGCTTCCCAGATATGTATAAATCTACCCACTGGTACTGTTCCCTAGCTAATCCCCAATAGTGCTGGGTCCTCTTTTTTAGGGATTGGGAAAATCTTCTTAAAAAGTATGCTGTTAACAGTGTTGAGTTATGAACTGGTCAAAAATCAGAAGTATAAATCCATGGGGTAAAAAATCACATATCAACATCTTAAACCCTTACATGGTTTCCAAAACAGCAAGGGCTAAAATTATCCACCTGTTCAGCTATTATATCATTGCTTATGTCACAGGCATTCCACTACAAGGACATCCACAGCCATTGCTATCATTATCATCATTGACCACTTTAACTTGAACTTAAAATACATATGTTAACAATTTATGCATCAAAAAACATGAGAAGCTAGCACCCACAGACCTATGTTTCATAACTTTGGAATGGCAATGGAGTTATGAAGCATACAAAAAAGAAAATTGCTCTTCCACAAAAACCAATGAAATCAAGCATAAGGTAATGTGAACAAAAGAACTGCAGATATATAGAGCAATTCCGATCTTACCTGAATAGATATGATCAAGACCTAGGTGAACGCCCAGCATCAGACCCAGATGCAGAGGAACTTTCACTATCAGAGTCTGCAAGCAGTAAATGTTGAGATGCAGAACACTGGTAAGTACATGTTTGAGATGCAGAACAGCAAGAAGTACAGGCATGAGATGCAAGAAGGAAAATATATATATATATATATATATATAAGATTCTAAACAAATTGCAATACCACTTGAAGAAGATCCTGAATCACTTGTAGAACTGGTAGAACTGCTTGACCTACTTGCATTATCCCCCTGTTTTTCGACTTCAACAGGTGTCAAAGTTAAGATATTTCTTTCATCTGCAGGCAAAAGCATGTAAATTCCAAGTTACCAACATAATCAAGTATTTAGGAAGGAACTAACATCAGTCTCAAATTGAAACCCACCTGTTCTATTTTCTTTGGGCACTTCTACCACCACAACAGGGGCCGGGGCCTGCATGTAAAGAACAGTAATAATCCATTAGCAACTTGACCGAAAGAGGATTAGAAATATTAAAGCCTGACTAGGGTTTTACCTTTTCTGGTACAACCTGCTCAGCTTCTGCTCTGGCTTGCATAGCAAGCTCTGCTTTTCTTTTGTTTTTGCTCAAACTCTTTTTGTAATTAGTAACAAACCTATCAAGTTCCCATAGAGTGTCAGTATCAAAGCTGTCAATGTCCACCTCAATTTCATCATCATGTTGTAAGAGAGCCGAATTTCTTTTCTTAATAATCTGCACAATGTTGTCCAGTTTTTCTGAGGGCAAATTCTGCAGGCTGTTGCTAAGTTTCTGCTTTTCCTCAAATGTCATGTCCCTCTTATGAAGATCCTTCGCCTTTGGCTTCTTTGGAGTGGGGGTTCTACCTGAGGGAGTAGTACTCATGGATTTGAGTCTCAAATCAACAGGATATGTCATCGACTCTGATCTATCCAAAATCCTTCTCATATCAAGAGGAGGAGGAAGCATTGAAGGTGCCCTTCTTGATGTGAGCAGTGGAAGACCTATCTCATATTCAGTACTGAACCTTTGACGATTATAATCTGCCTCTATACTAGCCCATTTGTCCTCAAATATCTTTGACAACTCCTCAGCCATGATATGAACATCTTGGCCCTTTGGATTATATGTCATAGCATTGCGAAACGTAAGTCTCACATCCTCTGCAAACTCTCTCGGGGACTTGTACCAATTCTTGTTGAGCCTCGATTTAATAGTGCCCAAATCCATTGGTTGCTTAATAATGCTATAGTAATCATGCAAACCCAGACCTTGTACATCAACAGGAGCATTGAACACCCACCCATGCTTGTGCTTCATCAGCCTTTCAAGCAGAGCACTACAACTCTTAAAGATTTTGCTACCCATACCAAATACATGTGTCAAATCACCTCCTCCTTGCTTCTTTCCATTCACCTTTGATTTCTTGTTACTCTCAGCTGATGGAAATTTATCTTTGGCCAGCAAAAATTCAGAATTTCTATAGAACTGATTGGCCTTAGGTGTCCTCTTTTCCTTCTCCACGTTTTCAACAACACCCTGAGTATTCTCCAGCACTGAAATATTCAGCTGGTTCAAAGGCCTTGACTGCCGTACAGGTTCATGAGGAGTGCCAACCAAAGCAACTTCCAATTGAATCCTCTGTCCATTATCAACACCATCATGTGGTAAAATGTGTGAATTACTGACCTCACTAATCTGCCCCTCTTTCTCTTCAATCCTCTTCACTAATCTCCTCACCATATCAAGCTCACTCTCTAGCTTCCTTCTCAGTTGACGAATCTCCTGCTTAGGAGTTGACGCCAAATTTATTTTTAGCTGGTTCTCTTCACTGGGCTTCACCGTGCCATTCTCTGCCACGCTCTGCTGCCTGTTAAGACTCGAAGAGTCATTGGAAGCAGCAATATCCATGCAAGAAAGGAGCTGTTGTTGAGCCGAATTAGCATCTTCTGAAGGCAGAGCTTGAAGAGGTCCCTTTACTGAGTCATTCACATTATTCTTTTCATTCTCATCGTTCACTGGTACTGCAGTCATGGAGACAGGAACATTGTTGGCGGAATTGTTGTTGCTATCGTCATTGACACTGCTGTTGTTATTCTTGTTTATAGTTGTGTTGTTCTTGGGACCCTTAAATGCCTTTCTTGTATACACCTTGCTCTCCATGTACCTCTGCTTCTCTCTAGTTCCATCATTTCCTTCTCCAACTACTGTCTCCGAAGCCATACACACATCAATTATCCCAAATAGAAAACTAGGGTTTTGCTATCTCAACCAAAACCCTAATTTTTCTTATATCAGAAAATTCACTCCTGAAATCAATAAAAAAAAACAAGGGCTTTACTATCTCCCAATAAAAACCCAAATCTCCCCCCTCAAATCAACTCAAACTAGGGTTTCCACAATCCTCACACCCCCGAAAATTTTTCCACTCCAACGAAGAACCAGAAAACCCCTTCGATCTACTCTAACCCAACCCTAATCTAAACCCACATACACACCCAGAGACATATTTATCAATCTATGCACACAAAATCAAAGAAAAAAGAAAAACTTTTCCGAAATTTTGAGCTCGTTTTACCTTACCTTGTTCTTCGATTTCAGATCTTCAGTTTCTCTCTCTTCAAATATTCTCTCTCTAAAAAATTCTGGGTTTTTTTTCTCTATATACCAGCTTAGCTTACAGGTGTACGGTGCGGAGTGCGTTCGTGGGCAGCGACGCGTAAAGAAAAGCGTGTGGGTGCACAAAAAGAGCCGTGCTTCAGCAGTACAATATTTTGGGATGGTGAATTTTTGGACTCACGCGATCTAATGCCACGTGTGATCACAGATCCGTCTCAAGACAGGATATGAGGAGCGTGGAGTAGACGAGATAGTGTAGGTTTTGGGTTTTTTACTGGATCTCGAATGAAGTGCTTGTCCTCTGGATTTCGGCAGACGAGAAAAAATGGGGCGGGCAAATTAGGTGTGAGGACTGAGGAGGGGTTTTACACGGACTGGTTTGTCGGTACAGCAGAGGACTGCGACTCGAAAACGGAAAGAAACGGTAAAGAACCACGACCAACAAATGGACTTTGGATTGGAGAGAACATCTAAGTGGGCTAGTGGTTATTATCTTTTATTAGAGGCTTTCCATGTAAGGGTAGGGGTGTAGGATGGAAAACAAACAAATGGACTTTGGGAGGCGGATTTTTTGTGTTCTCTCTTTTGCCCTCCTATTTTTAAGCATGCACGTTATAACTTATAAGCAAAATTTTGTTTCTAACTAATTTGCTCTCTCATAAATTTATTACGTTGAAAGAAATTTTAAATTATGATAACAAAAAGAAATTTTAAATTATGATAACAAAAAGAAATTTTTAACTTTGATTGTTCAAGTCATTTATAAACAAATTTTAAGAAAATCAATACAATTACACTTTTAGTGTTAGCTCAATATACTCTAAAATAGGGTGTATTAGAGTTATAAGTTTCTTTCTTTTTTTTTTTTGTAACCATCGTAAATAAAATAAGACAATTTTAATAATAATTTTATAGAAGTTTAATCCAAATATTTGGTATTGTACTCTTAGATAATTTTAATAATGATAAAATCAATAAAAAAATTTAATAAGATTAGTACAAGCGTGTAGTACTAAAGGAATGAGTTTTGAAGAGAAGGTTCATATAAAATTAAGTCTTCATGTATTGCAACTTATCAACATTTATGTCATCCATATGCAAATAAATAATCAGTGAATTATAATAAATTAATCATTGTAATTATAAGTGGAGGCCATACATATTGAGTGTTGTTATATTAGTGAACAAGTATTTTGCTAACTTAATATCTCATTGTATTTGAAGAATTTTTCTATAGGGAGATGGTATTCCCTAACTTTTTGGTTTTTTTTTTTTTTACTTAAAAATAAATTAAATTTAAGAAATAGGCATAGGCAAATCCCCTTATTGGAAAAAAAAAATCTTCCTCAAAATTTCTAAATATTTGTTAAATTAACTGATACAAATTATGACTATGTAAAATTTGAAGAGACTCTACAAAAGCCCCTATAATTAATTAAGATGCCCTTAGTATGTTTTGTGAATAAATGATTCTAATTATTTTTTATAAATATTTATTAAAATAACATAATTCTAACTTTACACAAAGTGATATTCATTTTTTTTTTTCTTATAAAATGGTGAAAGAGACATCAAAGATTTTCACAACTGTAATTTAAATATATCCTTAGAAAAATTAGCAAAGTTATAAAATCTTAAGATGTTTGTGCACGTTGATCAGTGCCCCAATTAACTAGTTGTACTCGCCAAGAAAACTAACTTGACTCAAAATGAATAATGAATTTTTTTTTTTTTGAGAAAAAAATGAATAATGAATTTAATTAGTCACTAGGTTGTCTCATCCGTGACTGATTTTAAGCGGGTGACGTGAATGGAGTTAGTGGGTTAATGGAAATTTTGCCATGTGTAAGTTTAACAAGTTTAGCTCGAATTGGATTAGCGAAAAAAAATCAGTTTAGTTCATTGAACATTAATTATCTAATATGTAAATATTTTTAACACTTAAAAGTGGTTGAGTTTGGGTTCAATTACATGCCAGTAAAGAAGATTAAGATGAGCATACTTTATTGTACAATTTGAAATGAAAAACCCCTAAAGTAA
>BPVZ01000067.1:815052-832133 GCA_020521535.1 Rubroshorea leprosula | reverse complement strand
TACTATTTTATCTGTTATTAATAAATAATTAAAATTGTTAGTTATTTTTATCAATTAAATTAAATAAAATTAATATTATTATACAAGAAATTTCTAAACTACGTATTCAAATAAAATGATTTTTTTCCTTTTATTAAAATGAAATTTAATGCAAATTTCTACAAAATGTCATGGTTGGACTAGCAAATTCCTATTACCTGTATCAACTGCCATGTAGTTGTTGAATATTATTTAATCGAATCAATCAAAACCAATCCAACATATTAAATGACTAGGATTTAATTTCATCCTAGCCAATTAAGTGGGTTTAAATGGACAAATAGCCAAAATAGACCAATTGAGCATTCTAGGCGGCAAGTGCTTTAAAAGAAAGTAAATTTATGATGAGCTATTGTCCATAAAAAAACCAAAAAAAAAAAAAAAAGGAAAAAAAGAAAAGGTTTAAATAAGTATAATACTATTATTTTCATTTTTTTATTTTAAAATATAAAGATTTAAAATTTTAAATCAAACAACAAATTTTTACTTTTTTTATTTAAAAATACAGATTTAGTATTTTTTATTTAAAAATATGATACTCTATTTT
Source organism: Rubroshorea leprosula (assembly GCA_020521535.1). Lineage (NCBI taxonomy): Eukaryota > Viridiplantae > Streptophyta > Magnoliopsida > Malvales > Dipterocarpaceae > Rubroshorea > Rubroshorea leprosula. The sequence continues at coordinate 831,547 of BPVZ01000067.1, read as the reverse complement.
GATTAATATTGTGTTTGTACTTTGTAATGTCACCATTCTCATCCTATAAATCATTAAATTAAAAAAATATAATTTTTTTATTTTTATTTAAAAAATTAAAAATTTATTATTTAATTTAAAAATTTTTGAAATTTATACTTTTAAATAAAAAATAATAAAATTTGTATTCTTATTTCTCTTCTAAAAAAATAAAGTTAATTTGTGAACAAAAAAAAGTCCTCTGATGAACGTTGAGGACTAACTTGTCATATGATAGAAAGTTTGGGGACCCAATGATGACTTTTAACCTAACCTATATATACAGTCCCAACGTTAGGGTTTCTAGAAAATTGCCTGTCGTCATTGTGTTACTGATGGCATTGAAGATGGAACAAGAAACTGGGGAGATGATAGTGGAAGAAGTGAAACAGAAGAAGCACAAGGGGAAGCACGACAAGCCGAAGCCCTGGGATGAGGATCCTAACATAGACCACTGGAAGGTTGAGAAATTTGATCCCTCATGGAACCCAGATGGCTTGCTTGAAGTCAGTTCCTTCTCTACCATCTTTCCTCGTTACAGAGGTACTTAACTGATGGTTTCTTCTCTTTTTATTCACTAAATTTGGGTATTCTTGTTGCTGCTACCATCAAGCTGTTGCCGTTTCTCCGCCTGCTTCTCGTTTTCAGTTTAGAGAAACAAATGGAGTTGGATATTGTTAATGTATCTCCAAATCATAGAGATTACTTAATATTGGTAATCAATAGCTCGCTTAAATATTAGTTGTCCATGCTAATTGTATCCTCATATATTCTTCAATGGTTTTAGATGAAACCATGGGGTTGTCTTTGTTTGTTTTTTATGTTGGCAATTTCCAAGTAATTTGAAGGAATTCTGGGACTTCAAGGATGAAACAGGGTGTCCTTTTGAAAGCCTGGTTGCTAGTTTTATGAGTAGTTAGTAATTTCTTCAGTGTGAGCTTCTGCTGTTTTTTTTCTCAGAAAAGTACTTACAAGAAGCTTGGCCAATGGTGAAAGCAGCTTTGAAAGAGTATGGCATTGCGGCTGAATTAAATTTGGTAAGTTTCAAAGACTTGTGGACAAACCTTGGTTTAGATATGAAAGTTTAGGGAAAGATCTATTTCTAACCGTTGAAGACTGATATGACTTTGTATGGAATGTGTTTTGTTTGACATCATTCCCCAAATTTTGTAATTGCACAATTTACTCGTTCTCTTAAGATTTAACTTTAATTATTTGAAGTAATTAAAATATTTGAGGAGGAGGTTGAAAAATTTTATATTTGATTATTAAATGTTAAGTATCTGTAGTGACATTTGAGTTTCTATGGTTTTAGCAATTAAAGGTTTAAATCAAGCAAAACAGAATTTAATAACCACTTACAAAACCGATACCAAACTTCAGCATCCAAAAAAACAATGTTTTGTCTCCTAAATTATTTGATTTTATTAAGTTTTCTGTTTGTTGATATAATAATTTTTATTTAATATATGATCTTTCATACACTAGACCTCTTGTCTTTATATCTTTTTGCCTAAATTTCGTTTTGCTAGCTTGATGCTTTGTGTGTTGGCATAATAATTTTAAGGTTCCTTGTGCTGAATTGCTAACCTATCTCCTAGATCCTAACATTAGCTTGGAATGGGAACCCTTTCTTCTGTCTTAGAAAGTTGAAAGGAAAAAGAATAGTTCTGGTGATGAAGAAGTCATTAGCAATGAGAAAAAAGAGAAGGCATTTTTTCTGTAATATTGCTGTGAAATGGCTCCTTTCCTTTCAATGTTGAAAGAAAAAAGAGCTTTCTTTGAAGATAAAACTTGTTCTGAGAAAAACAGCAATTTTTTGGCACATTGAAAGTTAGCTGCACTGCATTTCAGATGTTTGAATCTTTGACCTCAACACCAAATCAAAGTTTTTGTAATTATTGAGTATCAACTATGCTAATCTCTTGATGAGAAAAAAAGCAGCTTTCTTTTTCATGATATTGGCTTTAAAACAGCCCCTTTGCCTTTCTCTTTCAGTGGATACACATGTCTATCTGTTTATTCTCTTTGTCTGCTTTATTGAAATATCTGGGCGTATTGAGATTTCCCTTACATTATTTTTCAGAAAGCGTTTTTAAATCATAGATTAAGTTTTTGCAACTGTTTATTTACTAAATATCTGCCAAGCGAATTATTTGAAGGTGGGAAGCTGACTTTTCTTTACTTGCTTTTCTCCCCCTCAAATCACTGGATTGAGTGAATCATGACGTATTACTAACCTATGTAGAAATTATGCTCAACTTAATAATGAATGAAGGTTTTTGTAAAGAGCGGCAACTGCGAAGTATAATAGAATTTCTAGACGTATATAGAGATATGTTGGCTGCTATTTAGATTTCTGCTATGCATGCTTTCTTATGTTTTGCATATTTTAAATTGATGTAAGTCAGACTGGATGGTTCCTATTACTGAAAGAGTCAGTTTGGGGTTACACATGATTCTGATGTATTTGAGAATACTTCTCAAGTCCTTCTGGAATCTTTCGATTGATATCTTGCATTTTATGTTCATTTTCCTACTGTGTGCTTTAGTATTTTTTCATCATGGGATATATATATATATATATTTTTAACTGTCATTCAGGTTGAAGGTTCAATGACAGTTTCAACAACAAGAAAGACGAGAGACCCTTATATAATTATCAAAGCCAGGGATCTAATTAAGCTTCTGTCAAGAAGTGTCCCAGCACCTCAGGTATTCCTTACCTTATGCCTTTTCTTTTTTCCTTGCTTTTTTTCCTTTTTCCTTTTTTGTTTTTCCATGATGTATGAATGTTCTGTTTTAAAGATCTGAACTTATTGCTTGAGTTTTAAAATTGATGCCTTCAATATATTCGTTAAAATTAGTAATTCAGTTTGATGATCATTTGCTCCTTAAGGATATATTCTGTATGGGTACCTTTGAGTATTTTCAGGCTCTTTTCTAGAATGCATTTAAAGGGTTCTGGTTCTGTAGTTTTATGACAATTTTACTATTTTTCTGTCCTAGGCAATCAAGGTACTGGATGATGAAATGCAATGTGACATCATCAAAATTGGCAACTTGGTTCGCAATAAGGTGTGTATTACTTATTAATTTTATCCCATTCAATATTTTTTTTATGCTGTACAAGCAATTGTTATTCAAAAGAGAAAAAAAAAAAAAAAAAAAGAGAGCAAGAACTGATTCAATTTGTTTTCCAACCTCATGTATTTTTTTTTTTTTCCTTTCTTGTAAGGCTTCAACTGCCGATGCTTCCTTTCTAGTGTTTGTGTTACTTTATGCACCAGAGATATGCATTATCTTAATGTACAAGTCTTTCAACATCGAGTACAACAAATAGGACAGAATTTTTTGTTTTATTGCACCCAATAGCATGTGTACTAGATCATAAGTAGTTAGGAACCCACGTAAAATTTACACACAATATAGAATTTGGTTAGGGTCTGTTTGGCCGAGCATATTCTTCAACTTGCTTAAAAGCACTTTTTTTTTTTTCTCTTACAAGTGTAAAAAAGTATTGGTGGGATACACTACTTTTTAGCATTTAAAGTGCATATAAGCAAGTTTTTAAAAAGCTAGTGCCAAACTTGAATATAATCACTCTACTTGCTAAAAAGCAACATTTCCTTCAAAAAGTTTGGAGAAAACAGTGCTTTTAAACTCAAGAAAAAAAAAAAAGAAGCTTTGCCAAACACCCTTTATTGTCTAGTCTCAATGATGGAATTAATTAGTAGGTGCTGCAACTATCATGCTCATTAACATTTTGCTTAAATGGCTTCTATATTTCCTACTAAATCAGATGAAATCTCAATATTTTATGATTTACTGCCGTATCAGTAATGCTCCATTGTTACCTCTTCATAGTGATGGATGTTAGCGGACAACCAACCAGAAATGTTTGGATTGTGATAAGATGTCTGTTTGTGTTCTCAGGAACGATTTGTTAAAAGAAGGCAACGTCTTGTCGGTCCAAATTCTTCCACTCTGAAGGTGTGTGCTTTTTCTTGTATTGGATGTTGGACATGCTTCTGAAGTTAACCATTGAATGAAGGTTGCAGCTATATGTGGCAAAATAATATCTCATTCACATATTTCTTTGATTCCTTACACTGGCTTACTTCCCCAATGTTACTGGATACAGGCCCTTGAAATATTGACTGGTTGCTACATTCTCGTTCAGGTGATTGTTGTTCTTTTCAATTTTCTTTGCTGATATGGATGAAGTGTCATAAATTGATCATTGTGCATTTCATTTCATAGGGAAACACTGTAGCTGCTATGGGTTCATTCAAAGGTTTAAAGCAAGTTAGGAGGATTGTGGAGGACTGCATACAGAATCAAATGCATCCTGTATACCACATAAAGGTGCATGAGATTGCCCTTTTTTTTTTTTTTTTGGTAATTGCCAAAGACAATATATAGTTTTAACACTTTCCTGAAAATTTGTTGACATTCACTGATTCCCCTCTCCTGCTCTCTTCTGCTTCCTCTTTTCTTTATTTTCCATTTTTTAGATTCTCATGATGAAGAAAGAACTTGAGAAGGATCCAGCACTTAAAAATGAAAACTGGGACAGGTTTCTACCGAAGTTTAAGAAGTATGATATCTACTCAGCTTCTGTTATTCAAACATGTTTATCTAGTTTCAAGCTCCCTTTTATTACACACATTGTTTTGTTTAATTTTATGTTTTGATTACTTGTTTCTCTTTTCCAGGAAAAATGTTAAACAAAAGAAGGGTAAGAGTAAAGAAAAGAAACCATATACACCCTTCCCTCCTCCTCAGCAACCTAGTAAGGTGAGACATTGATTGTTTATTCTATTAATTTTCAATGATAAACTGATTACTTTGCATCTTTAGTTATACTGGGCCCCAGTTGCTGCAAAGTCACATGTTTAAGCTGTGAAACATGGGGATGGGATAAGTGGGAATATTTAAGGAATGTGGGAGTGGGAGGACTTGTACTGTTCATGTATATGCATAAGTGTTTGTGTGGAGAGGGAGTCAAATACGACTCCTGGAAATTTCAACTATTTTCAGCTTAGCCTGCCTTTTAATATGTGCTCCAGATTCCAGAACATTCATTTCTTCATTTTCATGCTGGCCATGTTGAAAGTTAGATTGTGGAATCATGCGAGACAGTTTATTTGGAAAATTATGCACGAGTGCTATCTGTTATTTTTTTTCCTATACTGCTTGTTGAGACAAACTACAGTATGCATTAATCTTTTGATTTGTTCTTATTAGTCTTTTGAGTTTTGCTAATAATTGGCAGATTGATCTACAAATTGAATCTGGAGAATACTTCTTAAGCGAGAAGAAGAAATTGGTAAAGAAATGGCAAGAGAAGCAAGAGAAGCAGGCAGAAAAAACAGCTGAAAACAAAAGAAAACGAGAAGAAGCATTCATTCCTCCTAAGGTTATATTCTGGAGTGGTTTTCTTACCTTCTTTCTGTCTCCTTTTTCTTATCATGCCTTTTCCTCTCTTTGTCTGCTTTCAAAAATGAATTTTTGTGGTATTGCAGGAATCTATAAAGCAAGGCTCTGACAAAATGGACAATGACAAGGAAGATGTAGCTACCCTTGCCATGTCATTGAAGGTAACTTGATCATAACCTTCGTATTCTTTGGTCTCATATTCATAAAATCAGATATGTACCTTGTGAAATCTTCTGTTAACAGTACTAAATCTTGGTGGGTTTGGGTATCCCTTGTGCCTGCTAATAAAATTCTTTGGCTTAACAAAAAAAAAAGAAAAAGTACTAAATCTTGGGTGCATTGCAGAAAAAGGCCAAAGAATTTGGGAAGCAAAAATCTGTTGAGAAAATAAATCCAGAAGCATACATTGCAGCAACTGGAGAGCAGCCTGCCAAGAAGAAAAAGAAATCCAAGCATCCCTAGTTGAGAGGGGATGTGCATGTGGTTAGACGAAGCTCAGGTTTTAAATTTTATCCAGCTTTACTTGATGGGCATGAGCTTAAGTCTTAACTCTAATTTCTTGTTGCCATGATTGAGAAAAACTTGGCAAAATGGATTATATCTGTAACACATTTATATAAAAATTGAATCCAAATATTCTTCTATATGAAGTGGTTCAATGGCAAACTGATTGAAGAGGGGGGCAAGTGCTTTTTGTCAAGGTTGTTTCTAGCGCGTAGGTTTTTTGATCGGGATATGATGGTTTTTCTTGCCGTTTCTAGCGCGTAGTTACTTGACATTTGCATCTCAAAAGCATTTTTGAGTTCAGCACTAAAATCACTGATTATGTGTGATATTGTAATCCTGTTGTGCTGTATTGGACATCAGTTTGGATCTGAAATGGATTCATAATGTTAATTTGAAGTGCATGTTTGGTTGCTCGTCCAGTCATCCCCATCCCTTCAGTCGGAAATAGATGCTGGGAAACTATTACCCGGTCTAGCGTGTTTGGTGGCTGATTTCTGAGTTTCTACTGTGTGGCAGTTGTTAGCTAGGCTGTTTATTAGTATTTTACATATAACTTTTATATGACAACTTATTTAAAAATATAATTTTTAATTTTTAATTAATTTTAATTTATTTTTTATATAGTTTTACTAATTTTAATTAATGTTTTATATATTTTTAGTTAAAAAAAGATTAAAAAAAAAAAACTCTACAATTACCTAACTCTAGCAAACGGAGCCCAAGATAATTTGCCACAATTTGGCTCTGTTCGCTTTACCCCAAAGTCTTCTATTACCAAAAGATTAGCCATGGAGCAAGCTCTATCTGGGAAAGTATAGGGATTGTTAGAAGGCCGTGTGGATGGAGTATGGAGTGAGAATGGCTGCGAAGGAATGTCAGGGAAGAAGCGATTGCCAAAAAGTGTAAGTCAGGGAAGATGCATACTGCATTTGGACGGAGGTAGGAAAACATTGGTTAATTGATTAGGTGGATTACTAGGGTTGTAAATAAGTCGGAGTCGAGTTCTTTAGTACTCGAACTTGATGCTACACAGAGTTGGGTTGAGTTTAAGATTTTATTGAATTTAAATACACTAAACTCAGATTCAACTCGTTAGCTCAACTAATGAGTTGGACCTGACTGGTGAACTTGTACTCAACTTGTAAGTTTCATTGATTATTTAAATTTAATTTTAATTTAAATTTTAAATATTTTATTTAGGACAAATAATTTAATATATAATTATTTTTTAATACAATTGAATTGAATCAAGCTGAGGTGAGTTGAGTTCTAGATTCAACTCAAATTCGACGACTTGATTTTATGAGTTTAATTTTGAGTTCAAACTCGAGCTTGATTCTTACCTAACTCTAGTCAACTTGTGCCTAACTCAATTTTGAGTTAACTCTATGAAAGAAAAAAATTCTTGATATTAGATTGATAATATTATAGTACTAACGTCATATAAGATTTTATAATTTTACATAATATTAAATAAAATATATAACATAATATTAAATGAAAAACATAATATAGTATTAAATGAGTTAAAAAAAATTAATTATAAAAGTATATTATATTTTAATTTTGTAATATTATATGACATTATGATTATGATTAGAGCATTTTCTATAGGATATTAAGTTAGAATTGTTATGTTTTAATGCCTGAGTTAAATTTTTTGTCAGTATGTGCTTTGTTGCATTGGAAAAATCCTTGCCATTTTCCCATAAAAATAAATATATAATTTAAAATTTTAAATAGGAGGAATTCTCTACAGGGGAAAAAATGGCGGAATCTTGGCATGAAAATATTAGGTTTATTATTATTATTATTATTATTATTATTATTATTATTTTGCATTGAATGATGGGATACACATAAAAGATATAGTTAGTGGTGGGCACATTTTACATATTATTGAAATATCCAAATTTTTTACTCAAATTTTTGAATTTTAGATTGGGTAATTCGAATATTTAGATAAATTTGAATAAAACCTAAGTGATTGAAATTAATTTTAATTCGAATATGGTTATTGACCGATATCTAAAATCATTGATATGAGCTATTAAATTATATGAAATTTTTTAATATTAAATAATTATATATTTTTTAATAGAATTCTTTTTTTTTTTGTCAAATTTATAGATAAGAATCTTTAAAAGGGATCAAACTAATCAAAATTAAAAAGAAAAGGCTTTTAATAACCAAAAATAGAGAATAATGATACATTAATATTGGCACATAAAAATGTTGGTTAATTAACCAAGTTATCCAAATAATTTCAATTATTTGAAATTATAACCAAGTCAAATATTTGGTTTGATTTTGGAATGTAAGTTTCATTTGAAATGTTTTTGAATAAACAAAAATTCAATTTAGTTCAGATAGTCTAAACTTAGTGCCCACTCCTAGATATAGCCATCTACTTCCTAAACCCCTCCTCACACATCCTATGATTCAAACTAAGATCTTCCATATAAAGACTTAAAATTTTAATTATTGAAATATTTCCTAAAGGACAAAATATTAGGCTTGTAATACCACATAATTAAATCTTTTATTGAAAGCTATATATGATATTGTAAGTATCCATATATTTAATACCACATCATTGTTGTTTCCCCAAAAATCCTTGGCTATCTAGGTTTAAGGTGTGCCACTTGTTTTGCCAAAAAACAAGAAAATAGGATTTTCAAGTAGGATACTTGAAAGGACGATTGTTCTATGAATTGTTGTGCCTTAGATGATGTTGCAAAACAAAAAATGGTGTTTTGCAAAAATGGATTACTACTTATCTTGAATAACTCTAAAGACTTTAAAACTACAAAAATGTACACAAAGCTACTAATGTTAAATTGAACACCATATTCTAAATAATATAACTAAAAATAATACTGAAACAACGTGCATTTAAGGGAAATATGCAAATTGGAAACTTTACAAACGTACAAAGTGTATAGTTATCACTATGCAGACCATATTGAATTTCAGAAATCAACTTTAAAATAATTCTATAAATTTAAAACACTTCCCAATTAACTTAAAATCAAGACACAAACTAAGTCTTAGAGTGCGTTTAGGATTGTTGTGAGGTGCTATGGCCATAGCTATAAATATAGTTGTGTTGAATTATGTTATGCTAAATTGTGTTGTGCTGTAGTTACGATTAAAAGTTGTTTTGGTATTTGATTATTTATTTTTTAAAAGTATTATAGATGAAATATGGTAAATTTTATTAGTTAAATTAAAAAATATTGTATGATATATAATTATTAAAATAAATGATATTTACCACTTCTTAATAATTTATGTTTTTTAGGTTTCTTAAGATGGGTGTTGTTTTGAGTTTCACATGAGAGCAACTCATAGGGAGGGAATGAATTTTTATTTTTTATTTTTATGAAATCTTCAAATAAATTAGAGGTTAAATTTAAATAAAATATTATAAATTATGATATAATTGAACTAAATGAGGTAGAGTTTTGGGTAATTTTGTAATTGTATTAAATATTATGTGTTACTTATGAAAGTCATAATCAAAAAGTTCAAAAAAGAAACTTCTCCCTTTTTATATAAATTACTATAAATTTACTGTCACTATTTATAGTTTTTTTTTAAAATAGTTAAAAAAAATTACCAAACATACATTTATTTAAAAGGACTGTACAATTATAAGAAAAAACTTCAAACCACAATCCAAAACACACTCAATTCTATAAACTAATTCAATTTAATTCCAAACTAGATTAAGACTACCCAACCTACATGAGAATCAAAATTAAGAACTTTTAATTGAAATTTGGAAATTGATGAGATCTACAAACAATGAACATCCAAAGAAAACAACTTCTAAAAGCACGAACTTTGCAAAGAAAAAATGATGATGAAAGTAAGCAGACAATCGTAATATAAATCTCTTTAAGGAAGTAGAATTCATTGAAAAAATACTAACCAAATTAATAGGAGAGACTCAAGTTACAAGGTTCGTTCACTTCCTAGTTCTAGAACCGAAAATTGCAAATAATATCAAAGAAGAAATCTACAAACTGAAATCTAGAATTTGTGTAGAAAACTAGTAGATTGATTCAAAGCAAAGAAGAAGTGCGCTAGTCAACTTTTAAGAACGGTAGGCTTGAAAAAACTGAATTTTCCTCCATTGCTTTCTTTTACTTCGTTGCTAGAGGAGTTCCTCATATTTTTTGGCCCACTCCCCGCAACCTCCGTATACACGTTTGACTTTTCTCCATCTAGCAGCAGTAGTTTCTTATTTTACTCCAAGTCCGCCAACTATATTTGATCTTCAATCCAACTCTAATTAACCCTAATTTGATCTCCTTCTAATGTTGACTCAATGTACTCCAAGAAGGGGGTGAATTGGTGTTCCAAAAATTCTCCCATTTTGCAACCACAACACAAAAATTAAAGAGAGTAGAGAAAAAGAACTTGCTTAATGATTTTATAGAGGTTCGGTCCAACCACTTGGAACCTAGTCCTCTACCTTGGCTTCTCTCACCAAAGATTTCCTCTACACTCTCCACTTACAAAATCAAGGGTGGCTTAAAGGAGCCACTCAATCCTTTTACAAGAAGAAAGGTGTTTCTCTCAAATCTCACCCCTTTACAAGCTAAACCCAAACAATCTTCTCTACAAATCACTGTTGAAGGAATAATCACACCCCAAAGATCACTCACAAATAGAACAAGAAGAGGATTACAAATAAAGATCTCTCAAAGATCAAAATCTCAAGTTAAAGCACAAGTTGGTAGGTAAAGCTATTCAATACAATGCCCTCTAAACTTGTTTCAGATCTTTTACCAACTATATTTATAACTCAATGTTCAAAAATAGTCGTTACTAGCCGTTAGGGGTTATTTAATGCTCTGCAGGTCGCTTAATTCGAGTTACAAAATTGTCAGGAGAGCCGGCTTAACTTTTTAGAGTCGGCTCTACACAGCCGGCTCACCATTTTTGCAGTCGGCTTTGCGGGATTCTGCACATTCTGTTTTCTCTGTAGAGCCGGCTGCAAAACGCAAAGCTCGCTTTGCTTTGCGGGTTTGTTGAACGTTCTGTTTTCTTGGACAGCCAGTTGTTAAAACGTAAAGTCGGCTTTGGTATTCCGACTTTAAAAACTATTAATTATTCTTCAAATAAGTCGACTGTTGTGCATTAAATGCACCCTTATAGCTGGCTGCAAAGTTGGAGTCGGTTTTGCGTCTTTTCTTCTCATGCGCCAAACAACGGACCTTTAAATCTTTACTCGTAGAGCTGGCTGCAGCTTCCAGAGCCGGCTCTCTGCATTCCATTTCACCAGAGCCGGCTGCAGCTTTTAAGAGCCGGCTCTCTGCACATATTCAAGCCTTTCTGGTCCATTTTTAAGTGCAGTCCAAGTTTACTTATTTTGCAATCTTTAGACATTTTAACTACACACTTAAATGAACCAATCAATCACTGAAATGTGTTTTGTAATCATCAAAATCATAGGTATAACACCTAAAAATCCTCCAAACTTCCTAATTCAAATAAAACACAGTTACTTGAAGAGATTTGCCCTCTCTAAGTAACATCCACATTCCATGTCATGTAGACTAGATTGGAATTGGGCAATGATTCAAGTACAACTTTTTTATACTACTTTTTATATAATTTTTATATATCATTAAATGAGTGAATGCACTTAATATTACGAGTCCCAAATGAATGAAAAGAGCCAATCATTTAAATAACACATAAGGTTATTCCAAAAGGTGATAAAAAATATTATCCCTAAATCATTTTTTGACTACAACCATTCTAAGTCAGCCACACACTACTAGAAAACAACATTTAACCAACAAAAATATAATTAACAACCAAAAAACGATCGATTATATTAATATAAACAACAAAAATTTTGTCGATTATGATAATTTGATGATTATATACTTATAATCGACAGCCAATTATGTCGATTATAAAAGTATAATCGACAACCATAGTGACTGTCGATTATGTCAAAATTTTGTAGATATATATATGTTATATTTAACTTTCCACTAATAGTTTTTATAAATATTATATATCTCATAAATCATAAATTTGATAATGAAAATTTAACACTATCAAATGTAAGATTATTTTTAATTAATATTATTTATATTTTGTGTATATATAATGACTAAATTAAGTATAAATATGTAGTGTTATAATTGATAATTTAATCAAAGTATATATATGTATAAAATTAGCTAAAAATAATTTTACATTTGATGGTGTTAAATTTTTTGTAACGCCCCAAAACTCGAATTCGAGGCGCGATAGACGCCGTGCACTCGTGAGTGGGTCCCACAAATGCACAAGGCTCGGAACTTATCCAATAAATGAATTTATACGATCTCCAATTACAATCTAGCTTGCAATATCATCATTTACATCTAAAATCCATATTCAATTACAAGATGGCTAGCTTTCTAACTCGTCACTCCCCTTGGTTTCCTCGTCCTCGGTTTCACTCCCTGAAATGGTGGACAAGGAAAACTATGAAAACTATGAGATAACTCAGTAAGTAAATATGGGTAGCCCCTGGGTAAAAATATAAGCATGCCAGATAAACCATGTAAGTATAACAGAATTTTCACTGATAAACCGTAAATGCAGAAATCAAACTCGGTTTAATAGCAAAACGTTCAATGACAAAACCGTCAATGCAAAATCAGATTCAGTTCACTTGCAAAACATTCAATGACAAACCGTCAATTAAACTCATAGCATGCCAACAAGTGTAATCACGAAAAACGGATACAGTACGGGCACGAAATAGACGTCTCCTCTATAGGTCATGGCCAGCGTTTATAAACCTCCCACTGGCGGGCACACGAGTACTAGTGTATAATCCCCACTAGTAGGGCCACGAGCGAACCGATTCTATCACGAACATGTCGACATGTGCTAGCGTTTATAAACCTCCCACTAGCGGGCACATGAATACATGACCATATCGGAGACAAAACAGGCAGAAGTTAACAGAAAAATCACAGTTCACAATCACTTTCAGATCATCAGGACAGTCAATCCCCAATCTCAAAAACAACCGGAAAATCTCCATGTGAGCATGGATTTAACAGAAAACTCAGAATTTACAAAAACTCTCAGTTCATCAAACAATTCAGTCAATTTCCAAATAGGCATGCTCAACTTCAGAAAAACAATGAAATTCTCATTTTCATTCCACTCATGCTCAATTCCAGAAAAATAGTGAAAGTCTTATAGAAATCATCACAATTTTCATTCCAGTTTAATCACACTCAAATGCTGATAAAATCAATTTAAAATCAATTTAAAATCAATTTGAACCTTGCCACCATCTCAAAAACAATTTAAAACATGCTTTAAAATCGAAGGGTTTTACCATAATTTACTTACCTCACTTCACATAAAACTGAGCACTCAATTCACGTACTAACTGACAGAACGATCGGGAACCTAATCAAAACATTTCAGAATCAATATCGCACTATCGCAGCTCAAGTGAAATCATCACTACAAATCTCTAATCACGATATTATTCCTATCAAACTCCACATGATCAAATATCTCCAAATTCATTCTTATATCACAAACTAATCATTTACTTTCCCGTTAATTATTGACCCTCGGTGTGTGAACAGTGTCGGTGAACAATACCCCGACGTGAACAGTAACTCCACTTCCACCAATTGGCCAAAACACTAGCTAATCTCACGGGATTTTCTCCAAAAATCACACAGCAATCAACTCAAGCAATTTACACTTAAATTAAACAAAAACCCACTTGAATTAGTACTTAAATCTCATCCTACAGCTACCGGAATTATCCCCATTTTCTACAGAATTTCGGACACACACAAGGTAGCAAACAAATGGATAATTTAAGCCTTAAATGGCTGTCAACATACCATAATTCTCCAGCTAAAACCGGAGCTGCAGGGGGGGAGAGGCCGACGGCATGTGCAGGGGAAATTCTGGGAAAATTACCGAAAATTCAAGAACCAAAAGGGAGTTAAGGTAAACCCAAGCCCAAATCAAAGCTAAAGAGATAATTTCATGGCTACTTCTTACCAAGAAAGACCGAAAATCTCACCCACAACAAGAGCAGCCGGCGGACAGGGGAGGAAGAGGAGAGCAGATCCGGGAGCTTCCTGCAGGGGGAAAGATTTCTGGGTTCTAAATCAGGTTCTTGGACAAAAAAAGAAGGGAAAAATCTAAGCTTTTACTGGTTTTCCTCAAAAACTTGTTGCCGGCAGCTTGGGGGGGGTTTTGGGGGCTGCAGCGGAAAGAAGAAGAGCAGAATCGGGAAATGGCTGGGGAAGAAAAGAAGAAGAAAAAGAAAAGAAAAAGGCTGATCCTTATCCAATATCTTTACTCTTTTAAGCCCCTCAACTTTCAAACTTTGGCTATTAAGCCCAAAACAATATTTCTTTCTCAAACAAGTCCCTAACTCACTTTAATGCTCTAGAAATTTTGGGGTATTACATCCTCGTTTAAGCTAAACTTATTATGGTTGGCTCTTTTCGCCTTCTAGGATGCTAACTCCCTCACCTCGTTATCCCTCCTCTCCCACTCCGTATCATCTACAAAAAAGAATTTTTCCTTCCATCCTTTAATGGATGAAGGACTCGCCGTAAACAACGCCCTACTCTCCCTATTTGCTACCCTAGGAGTGAAATAATACCACCCCTTATCCTTTCTACTACCCCCCTTCAAAACAAAAAAATACTTAAACATATTTACAGTTGGCACACTAATCCCCTGAGCTCGGCAATAAACTAAAAATCCTATTATTACCCTCATAGCGTTGGGGACTAACTGTCTCAACCCTATGCCATAATCTAATAGCAAACCTACAAGCAACTCAGGAATTGGAAACCTAAGCCCAGCAAACAAATAGTGGGCATATACAGGCATCCAATGATCCCGAGGAGTAGAACACGCTCTCTCCTCTACCCCAGCTAGCCTAACTAATACTCGGGAGGAGATCTCGTAATTCTCCACTAAATGACCCAGGCTATCCCTGGTCTTGAGTTCAAATTTGTACTGCTTCAACTTTTCCACTATGTCCGCATCTGCATCATAACCTCTCTCTATTCTACCCTCTATTTCTACCATAGTAATGGGCACACTATCCCCCTCAACCCCCACCATCTCATTCCCCCCAACCTCCACCACCTCATCTCCTCTCACCCCCTCCACCGTTTTCTCTGAACTAGATGGAGACGGACTACTCTCCGAATCCATGCTCCCATAATCTAGGGGCATCACCTCACTCCCTACTACACTTACTGTTTCTTCTGAAAATATTTTCTCAATCTCTGCACGAAGTAGGGGGGAGGAATGAAGTCGTGACCCTTTAAAAAAAAAAAAAAAACCCCTCTAACACACGTTCAAAATCATTCTTACCTCTAACCCTAAGTTCCTTCAGAGGACTCTAAATCAACCACAGAAAGGGAGAAAAGAGAGTGACACTTCGACTAAACCAAAATCAGAGGCTCGTATGCATTACCTGATTTCGGTTTTGAAAGCTTGATGTGGAAATCCCCAAATGCTGCAGCACTTCACGCGTAGGAAGCACACAATAAAAGCTTTTTGCAGAAAATTTGCAGAAAATGAAATGCAAGTAAACTTCTTTCTGCAGAAAAAATGCCTATTTATACCTCTGGGAAAAATTAGATCTCAACGGCTAGGATTCGTTTAATTTTACAGTTCTTATTTACACAATTTGGAATTCGATGGCCAACCTCAAATGGCACCGTTTTGGACTCAACGGTTCATTTTTTAAATCTGCCCGTTTAACTGTTGCAGTTATCTTTTTACGGCCGCATTTATTGTGCACGTCATTCAAAGGACAACTATCACACCACGTACTGCCCCTTTGCCAGACTTCTCAGATGGGCCCACTTAAACCATTTCAACACCCTTGCTCACGTTTACACATTTTCAATTTTTGCAAGTGTTTCACTTCGGCTTCAGCCACCATAATCCTACATTACATTTCACATCGGCTTCGGCCATAGTGACCTACTGTCACACATTTCACTTCGGCTATCGCCACAGTGACCCAGTGTCACATACTTCGCTTCGGTTCCGGCCATTATGACTCCAGTCATTATATTTTATTATGGCTCCGGCCATTATGACTACGGTCTTTATAGTTTATCGCGGCTCCGGCCACTATGACTCCGGTCATCATTTTTTATTATGGCTCTGGTTACATTGTGACTTCGGTCATCACTTTTTATTACGGTTCTGGCCACCATGACTCTGGTCATCATCTCTTACTATGGCTACGGCCACATTGACTCCAGTCATTATTTTTACCATGGCTACGGCCACGATCGCTCTGGTCATAGTCTATTTTAGGCATCCCCAGCATAACCCCCTATCACATACTTCGTTATTAGTTATGGCTATGTATGCATTCGCGTTACAAATTTTATTTCTTCCTTCTACTTCTGTAGCTTATCCGCATTCTCTTTGTTTATGCACTCCTCACATTATCCCCAACAACATCATTCACAAGTGAATGACTTTG
>BPVZ01000067.1:799899-810346 GCA_020521535.1 Rubroshorea leprosula | reverse complement strand
TGTTTTGGTTTTTTTTTTTTTTTTTGGTTTGTATAATTTAGTGGGCTTTTGGGTATGAGGCTTTAAATTTGTTTTGATGAACTTCACCTCTCTAATTTTTGATTTCTTCAATTGAGTCCTTTCTTTCTCCTTCTCCCACTTTTTCCTTGAAATTTCCCTTTGCTTGCCAACCTAACAATAAAAGTAAAAATTGAACATATTAATGAAGATAAAAACTAAAATAAAAATAAAATTTTTAAAAATTTTGAGTTATGACAATAATACGTTATTTTATTTTTATTTTTTATTTTTATCATCTAGGTTGTACACTGGGAGATAGTTCTCTTCTATCTCGCAATTCATCTTAACAATATATCATACAATTCAAAGTTAGGATCTTTTATTTTTAACAAAAGAAAATTACCACTAAATTATTTGTCGTTAACTTTTTGATGTAAATGTTAAGAGTATAATTAATGAACAATGATAAACGGACCAAAATTTGAGATTAAAATGTGAGATAAGTAACATGACTTATGGCACGTTAGTAAAATATTAAAAAATAAACTTTATGTTATTTAATAATTATTTTTTAACATATAATATTATATAACATCAATTAATTTAATGATGTAACACATTTTTAGTCTCAAATTTTTATCCTCTTTATTATTACTCATAATTAATATATATTTTTATAAGAAGTTAGTGTCTATATATAAATCTCGATTTAAAAAAAATTAATTTTAATTTATATTTAGAAATCAAAATTTCAATTCAAAATTTAAAAATTCACCCTATAAAAGTTCATAAATCTAAACTAATTTTATATTCTAATATAACAAGTTTATAAATATAAATATTAATATTTAATAAAATAAATTTTTAAATTTTAAATTAAATTTTAATTAAAAAATTTATCTAATCAATACCTTAAGATTCACTAATTAGAGTATTTTTAATTAATTTTACACAAATTTTCATATTTAATTCATATTTAATTCATAACTTTTTATAAATTTTGAATGTAAATATTATATTGTATTTTTTACACTTTATATTATATTTTATTTAAATTTTATATAAAAATTTATATAAAATTAATTACAAATATTATAATTAATGAGATTTAACCTATATTTTTAAAATAAAATTAAAAAATCCCTTAGTTAAATAAAAAGATTACAATTTTATGAAAATTAGTTACAAGAAAATTCATTTATTGCATCCGCTTAGACAAGCCCTGTGTAATAAATGGAATGCGCAGGGTGCCTGGTCTCCAATTCTCTAAGCTTTCTGCTATTGCATTAAATGCTCATTCAATTCTACGGAAATGCAGTTCTCCAAAATGCCCTTAATTAGCACTTGTGTATTCCTCATCTTTCAGGTAACGGTTTGATAACGGTTCGAATTTGAGCTCTTATAAATTTGTTTAAAATACCCTTAATCATATTTTTTTAAAAATAAAGATAGGGCATACTTATAATTTAAAAAGGTAAAACCATAAGTTAAGCCCTTGAACTAATCCTAGAATCGTTATTAAGCCCCTAGACTTTAATTGATGCAGTTAAACCCTTAAACTTTGAGATCAAAGCAATTAAGCCCTTTTTCTTAAGCAATTTATTTTAAAAATTAAAGTCTAGGGGCTTAATAGTGTAAAAAGAGGGACTTAATTGCTTTGATCCTAGAGTTCAAGGGCTTAATTGTATCAATTAAAGTCTAGGAGCTTAATAGCGATTATGGGGTTAGTTCAAGGCTTAACTTATGGTTTTGCCATTTAAAAATTAATTAATTTTAAATCACCTAAAATCCTAGATATGCCAATTAACTCCCGCGTACAGAGGAACAATATTATATGGGATCCTTAGTCTTATTTAACGCTAACAAGTAACAAAACATCATAACAATCTTTAGAACTCAGTATCTATCCAAATTAAACTGTAGCATTACAGATACCATAGAGCCATTAACACAAACACTTAATTAATAATAATCTAAATAACAGATAGTCAAACTGCAGATAGATCAAATGCTTCAACAAATTAACTGATAAATGTAGACTAATCAAAAGTGTTGTTTCAAGCCCTGGGCTTGAGGCGGCCTTCATTGGCAAGCTTGAAGAGCTGTGCCTGAGCTGATGCAGCTCTGTTAGAACCAAGTGCTGCAACAAAATTCTCCCTCACTTGCTTGGTAGTGTAGGGAAACCTGTTGTTCACCATGGAATTGAGCAAGGAAGCTGTCCCTTCTCTGTAAAGTGCACCAATCCCATCATGGCGTGTGTTTGAAAGTGCTTGCTGAAGGCTCATGTTGGCCCCGAAGCCGGGGATGCTGGTCACTCCAAAGCCGCTACCCACTGTGCCCCACCAACCCAGCACCCCCCATATCAGCCCAGGGTGATTCCTCCAGAAACTAAAATTATAAAAGATCCAACTAGTTAGTAACCTGAATTAACGTTTTTGTTCATTCTTGCATATGGGATTACGTAAAATTTAACTTACTCGCATGTACCACCGAATGGTCCACTTGGGGCAGGAAAGAATGGAGGTGTAGGAGTGACTGGAGTTCCTGGATCAATGTGCGGAGTGGTTGGTGGGTTGACATAGACTGGCGTTGGAGGACTGCTGCCACCCGAAGGTGGAGGGGAGTCGTAATATCCACCGCCGCCATGTGGAGGAGAGGGAGTATATGACGGTGTTGATGGAGTTGACGGTTCATGTGGTGGGGCCCCACAGTTTCCACCTGAAGGTGTTGAAGGTGTGGGAGTGTAGCCACCTCCATGCGATGGTGTTGGGGTGTAGCCACCTCTATGCGATGGAGTTGGGTTGTAGCCACCTCCATGCGATGGTGTAGGGTTGTAGCCACCTCCATGCGATGGTGTTGGGGTGTAGCCACCTCCATGCGATGGAGTTGGGGTGTAGCCACCTCCATGTGATGGTGTAGGGGTGTAGCCACCTCCGTGTGACGGAGGAGTCCCTTGATAGCCTGCAGCAAATTTTTAGGGATAATCTATTTTTAGCTTTCACTTCAGTCATTCTCATTAATTATACAAGAGACACGTAGTAGTACAGTATTTAAACTTAGGGCAATTATAAGTTTCAACAGGAGAAATTTTTGTCGAGAAAACAGGGAAGAAGAAAAGACCTGTTGGGGGAGTTCCTGCATGAGGGTCTGGAGAGTAATAGTTCTTTTGATCTTCAAAGCTCTGAGACATTACAGGATTGAGCAAGTTCTGAGAGAGTATCCCAGCTACCAGAAGACACAGGAAGAGAGAAGCTTGCTGGCTTGTTTGTCTCCCCATCTCTGGTTTTTTGGAGACAAGTAACAAATGAGAAAAAGTGAGAGTGAACAAGTGAAGGTGTTTGGCTCAGAGGACGAATTATGGTGAATTTAAAAGGGTGGAGAAAGGGTGAAGTAAATACAAGCAGGTGAAGAAGCATGCAGTTAGTTGATGTATTTGCAGGAGCATTTATACTGGTAATTAATAAGGCAAATTGAAATTGAAGTGGACACAGTCTAAACTTAGCGCATCTATTGATCAATAACACCCCCCACCTTTCCATATAGTATTCTATTTTGTCCTTTCTTTTCTAAATCTACAGACCTTCAGGTACACATATATATATTTGTCGAACTGTGATTCTGCTTTTGTGAGTGTGACATGGAGTAGTGTCGGAATGCATATTTTTATCATCACTGGGCATAATTGATGATCTAAAGAGAGTGCAGATAATGTTTCTCTATCGTCGTTTAATTAGGATTAATTAAGCCCAACATAATTGTTTTCATTTCTTGGCTTGTTTGCTTTAAACCTAACAGATCAATAGGAAAAAAATGACTTAGGATTATGTTTATACACATGATTCGTTTCACTACTGGAAAAAAGGCCCTTTATCGGTCAGGAAAAATTGAAATTCGTCCGGAAAAGCATTCACCGGGAAAGCCATTTTTCAAATGGTGTTGTAGGACTTATGGGACCAATATTCACATGAAGTGTAGTAATTGCTGTTGAAGAGCAGAATCTTTTTATGAAGGATTGAATGGACTTTACAAGAGATCTGTTGTAGTATGAGGAAAAGCAGTTGAAGAGAAATAAATGAATTACGGCTATATCTCAATACGTAATTAATTTTAGGACATATGAGACCAATCACATGAGGCAAGGAATGGGGTTGAAGAACAGGATCTTTGTAATATTTGCGGACAAATTATAAAATCCCAAGAACCGATTTACCTTAATTTTTGCCTACTTAATTTTCACTTTGTGTATGGTGATGTTACTTTTTCCCTTTTTTTTTTTCTTTTGGTTGACGGTTGTATGGTGCTTAATTAGTTAGATAACAAATCAAATGCTTCATCTAGATGAAGTCTTTAAATTGCTCATCTATAATATTCACTTTTTCTAACAACAAATGGTAGTTTTTTAATTCAAAACTACACTTTAAAACTGTGCCGCACGTGGTTGGTTATACTACACTTTTTCCCTAGTAATTATTAAATGTAATGATATTAATTTATTTTAAAATTAATTTTTAATTAATAAAAATAAAAGTTATTTTAAATACATCTTAATTTATTCTAAATAAATATTTAACTTTCATATCAATTAAAATATTTTGAAATAAACATAATAGAGCAATCCATCAAATCTTTTGTTAATTTTTCTTAGCTATACATCTATAACTATTACTTTTTTCTACATAGAAATTAAAAATTAAACCATAAATTTATAGTTAAAAATATAAATAATTTTATTATTAAATTATATTATGACTATAGTATCAATAACCATTATTACTAGAATGTTTTAAGTTAATATATATATATATATATATATAAATGGTAGTGGCATTATTCTCTAAGGTGAGGCCATTCCCACGTCCTTGTTAATGACACATTTTTTAACTGTTCATTTTGCCCTCATTAATTTGTTGGCTGTTTTTGTTTTCATTGTTTGATAAAAAAATGTAAAATAAAAAAATGAGTGTCTTAAAATTAAAAATATTAAAATATTTAATAATAATTATATAAAAAACTTAATAAAATTAAAATTAAAATTATATTTTATATATTTAATTATTATAATTAAATATTTAAATAATTTGAATATCAACAAGTTCTAATTTTTCTATTGCAGAATAAACAAATTAAGGAATACAGAGCAGAAGTCTGTGCATCTCTTCCTCCGTTCTTCCCCTCTCCATCTTCTCCACTTTCCTCCTTTTATTCTTCCTTCTTCTTCATTCTCCTTTTCTTGATTTCTTATTTGGCCTGCGCCAGTTACTCCTTTCTTTGCCCGTTAGGTTTTTGACTAAAAAGATTAAGCTCATCTTTCCTCAAAAAGAAAAAAAATTTGCCAAGAAATTGATTTCATCCAAAGTTGGTAAAATTCGTCGAGATGATGCGACTAACTAACTAGAAAAATCAATAATAAAAATTTCTCCAACTATTGGTCTCGCGGGTTCTTCATTTTGTAAGATGGAGAACTCTAAGTTCCTCTTATTCCTTCAATTTTGAGGTAGCCCGTGAGTCCCCTGCAGAATTTGCCGCCGGCTTCTTCCCTCCGCCAGGTCCGGTTCTGCAGCTGGCTGGAAATTCTGGTGTGTTGACAGCCCCATTAAGTCCGAAATTACCCATTTAATTGCTGGGTTTTGTCCATTTAGTTGATGCTCTGTGTTGTCCGAAATCTGCTGAAAAATGGGGATGAACTCCGGTAGCAATTAAAGCATAATTAAGCTTAATTAAGGTAGAAATGGCTTGATTTAGTTGATGTGAGGTTTTGTATGAAAAATCCCATGAATTAGCTATTGCTTTGCAAAGTCCAGTTCCTCCATGTGCTGCCCGTGAGATTGGGAAATATTGCAGGCCTTAAACCATTTTTTTTAGCTTGATTAAGGTAGAATTAGCTTGAATTGGGTTGTTGTGATTTTGGAGAAAAATCCCATGAGATTTACTATGGTTTTGTCCATTTTTGGAAGTTGCAGTTACTGTTCACTGCGTAAATACTGTTCACGGTGCTATTTCAGGTACTGTTTATGGGAACTGTTCACAGGCACTGTTTATGCACTAATGGCCAACAACTAACGGGGATTTAAATGTTTAGTTTGTAATATAAGAGATGTTCGGTCATGTGGAGACTGATAGAAATAGCATCGTGATTAGGGGTAGTTTTAATGATGACTTCACTTTGAATTTGTGATAGTGCGGTATTAACTTTGGAATATTGTGATTAGGTTTTGATTGTTCTATCATCGTAGCACTTGGGTTAAGCCTTCTATTCTGTGCGAGTAGGGTAAGTAAATTATGGTAAAACCCTTTGATTTTAAAGCATGTTTTAAATTGCTTTTGAGATGGTGGCAAGGTTTAAATTGATTTTAAATATTGATTTTATTTGCACCGAATATGATTGGTTTGAAATGAAATTGTTTTCATTTGCATTGAGTAGAGCATGCCTATTTGGAATTGACTGAACTACCGTGATGAACTGAGAATTTTATAAATTCTGAGTTTTTCTGTTAAATCCATGCTCACATGAAAATTGTGATGATTTTTATGAAAATTATTATTTTCTGGAATTGAGCACGATTGGAATGAAAATGAGAATTTCATTGTTTTTCTGGAGTTGAGCATGCCCACATGAAATTTTCCGGTTTATTCTTGAATTTGAGATTGATTGTGAATTTCGAAATTTTATGTAAATCCTGCATGGTTTTGTCTCTAATATAGTCATGATTACTAATGCTCACCAGTGGGAGTTTGCAAACGCTGGCACATGTCGACATGTTTACTGATATGACCGGTCCATTTTGTAATTCTGCTAATGGGATAATACATTGGTAATTACTGACGCCTGCCAGTGGGAGTTTGTTAAACACTGGTATCATTACTGACGCCTGCTAGTGGGAGTTTGTTAAACACTGGTACTTTTGTAACCCTGCTAATGGGGTTAAACATTGGTTATTACTGACGCCTGCTAGTGGGAGTTGTTAAACACTGGTACCACTACTGACGCCTGTCAGTGGGAGTTTGTTAAACACTAGCCATGACTTATAGATGAGACTATTACTGAATTTTCTTCTGCATTAACGGTTTGCCATTGGACGTTTTGCTATTGAACTGAATTTGATTCTGCATTAACGGTTTGCCATTGAACGCTTTGTTATTGAACTGAATCTGATTCTGCATTGACGGTTTGTCATTGAACGTTTTGCTATTGAACTGAATCTGATTTTGTTTTAAGGAGTTATCACTGAACGTTTTGTTATGTTAAATTGTTTATCAGGTATGCTAAAATTTTACCCAAAGGCTATCCATATTTACTTACTGAGTTATCTCATAATTTTTCCTTGTCCACCATTTCAGGAAGCGAAGTCAAGGACGGGGAAAAATGAGGGGAGTGACGAGTTAGAAGGTTAGCCATCTTGTAAATTGAACAAGATTTTTAGATATAAATCATGATCTTGTAAACTAGATTTTAATTGGAGATTTTATAAATTCATTTAATGGATTGTTAGTTTACAAGAGATTTGACCTTGAGATTTTGAGCTTAAGTCATGTTGGACATAGAATGATTTTGAAATATCTTATTTAAGTTATTAGATTGTCAGATGTGAATTGGATAAGTTCCGAGTTTTGTGCATTTGTGGGACCCTTTTATGAGTGCACAGCGTCTGCCATGTCCCCGAATTTGAGTTTTGGGGCGTGACAATCTACCAAGATAAATTAATATATATGGTAATGCAAAAAGAAGTACTATTTAGAAGACCTTCCCTCTTTATATACCAGGAGCAATTAATTAGCATGCTGCACTACAAAAAAAAAAAAAAAAAAAAAAAAAAAAAAAGAAAAAAAAAGATGAACCAATCTCTAATATAATACAGGGAAAATAGAAATTGATGGTTAGAATCTCTATATCATATAACCAATTTTTGGATTAAAAAAAATCTTTTAAACAAAACATTTAGATGTTGTCAAAAATTCAAAAAAACCTTAAACTCACTTAAAGTAACTATTAATGATTGAGAAAAAAAAAAGATCATAAAAATGTACTTAAGGAGCGTAGGGCAATAAGTAAGTATAAATCGATAGTATTTGATTCTTCATTTTCTTGATTCTTCATTTTCTTGATTCTTTAATCAATTTTTAAATATTTAGATATTGATTCTTCATTTTCTTCATTTAAGAGTTTTTAAATACTTAGAGATTCTATTTTTCATGTTAAGTTAATGTTGCCTCTTCATCTATCATGTTTATTCATCAATTATTTTTATCATTTACAATTGTCATTTATTTGCCTCTCCATCTACCACTTTTTTGTCCATTTTAATTTTCATTTATTTTTATCATTTATTTATAATTTTTATATATTTTACATATTTTGCTTCAATGTTTTAAATTAATATACTATTATATTTTAAATAAATACATACCCTATTTAATCCATATAGTGGCATTTTATATATATATACTAATTTTTTTACCCGTGCAACTAGTTCTTTTTATTAGAACTGGAATTTTATTTTATTTTTTATCAATTTTTAAATTTTATAATGATTTTTTAGTTAAAAGATTCTAATTAAGTGATTAAAACTGAGTTTGAAAGTGTTTTTGGTAATTAGAAATAGTATTTTTTTCCAAAAAATTGTACAAAGCAATATTAAAAAAAAAGAATATTAAGAAAATTCAAGAAAACATTCGACACTAATCGTCATCTCATAATCAAAAAAAAAAAAAATCCATTCTTTTTTTAACTATTATTAATAATTTAGATAATATTTTCTTCTCTCAATTAAAAAACTAAAGTTAAATAAGAACATACTTATATTCCTTCAAATTTTACCTTTCAATTACGTTAGAATTATAATCAAATAACAAATAAAACTAAATAATACTCTTATTAATTTATTTTCTAGTTATTTTAGCCCACGTGTTGTATGGGATTTGATTTTTTTATTTTATATTTATATTATGTGATCTTCTCTTATATATATTTTTATGATAGAGCTGTTTTAAAGAAATGAAAATTATATTTCTTAATTAGATTGGAGGACAAAAATGTCTAAGTATTTTGTATTATATATTAAAAAAGAAAAATGATTTGTGTACACCCGGGTCAACACCAGGGTGTGTACACTTCCCATTGAAAAAAAAAAAGCCCATCAACACCCGGTCCAAATTTTTTTTTTTTTATGTGGGGGTGCACACCCGGGTGTTGGATCCGGTGTGCACCAATCAATGTCCATTAAAAAATATGCTTTTGAATCTTTATTACACTAAAATATGTTTTTTCACTTAAAAATAATTTTGTTTTATTATAGCCCAAACTGCACTATTTGTGTAGTTCAATTTGAAAAACTAAGCTTCCATATATTTTAAATTTGAGTTTTAAAACTCTTTCAATTAACTAAAGTTTGAAACTATTTTGATTTTATAACATTAAATCTTGTCATTTTTGTTCTTTTTTCAATTTTTTAGTAGTTCATCTTAAGTCATGGAATATATTTAGTTGTAATAGTTCTTATTGTTTAGCTAAGATTTAAAATTTTATTTATTTATTTAATTTTGAGTTACACAATGGATTCGACTTTTTTTGTCATCTATTTACTTTATTACATTAAGTTGCTTAAGTTATTAGTTTTGAATTCTCATTCAAATTAGTCATATTAGTTTTACTTTAGTCCCCTTTTTTGCCTATAAATGGGTTATATGTTGTCTGAATTTTTTCACATTTTTTTTTTATTGATTGTTGATGTTGCACTAAAGTAATAGTTATTATATGTATCATATTTCTTTCTTAACTTCAATACAAACCATGATATAATAGTTATAATTGAGATTACTTTTTTCATTAAGAAATTTTTGCACATTCAAACGTTTTGCTTTTTATGCTCACTTACAGTTTTATCTTTAAGTTGGGCAATAATAGCAACATTAAATAACATAATAATACTTTCTTCTTCAATATTTTAATTCACTTGAATTTTTTTAATGTTACCTAATACATTAATATAGAGATAACTACATTTAAATTGTTAATAAATTCTTTCAGTTTTTTTCTTTATCATTATTTTTGAAATTAATGTTGAAATGATATAATAATTATCATTTAATTAATACATTATTAATTATGTGTCTTTTGATCTTGCACTATCAATTATAATATAATAATTTTGGTTTAGGTTACATTTTCATTACTTAAATGAATCATAACTGAAGTTTTGTATATTCATGACCTTTTGCTTTCCATACACTCTTACATCTATCTTCCTTCAATTAATCAATATAAATTTTTTTGATATAAAAGAAAGATAAAAGAAAAGTCTTATAACTTTAGAAACTATAAAAAAAATTTTGGATTATTTAGAGGTCTTCAATATCACATACATGATTACTATACATTCTAATTCTATAATTTATTCTCATTCTTTATAAATACTAGGTTTCTATTTCTCTTCCTTTGGTTTAATGCAAT
>BPVZ01000067.1:762432-791239 GCA_020521535.1 Rubroshorea leprosula | reverse complement strand
TATCATCTTACCGGAATTTCTAGCAAGCAAAACCAGATCCGGCGGGTATGGCAGGGGCGGAAATCCGCAGGGAACTAGCACGAAATTGGCAGAAATAAAAGCAATTAGAGTGAACCCAAGCCAATTTAGAGCTGAAGAGAGGAACTCATGGCTGTTGCTTACCGGAAAAACCCGGAGATTGCTCATCACAAGCTGCAGCTCGCGGACAGGGGAGGAGGAGCAGACTAGATCTGGAAAATTCTAGGCTTACTAGGTGTTCTAGAACAAGAAAACGAGGAGAATTTTCCAAGTTTTTACCGGTGTTTCGGCCGGAAAAAGGGGGGGCGGTGGCTGGGGCTCGTCGGGTTGCAGAGGGTCGGGGGAAGAGGAAGAACAGGACGCGCGGGGAAAAAAGAAAGAAAGAAAAGTAAAAGAAAAAAGGAAAAAGGGGTCAACCGATCCTTATCCAAATTATCTTCTTTTAAGGCCCTTGACTTTAGAAAGTTTTGCTATTAGGTCCATTAATCAGAATCTCTCACAACTAAGTCCCTAAAATTTGGGGATATTACAGCATACAAATTGCTCTCATATAGTCAAGCTTCTACAATGACCTCTAAGTAAGAGATGGAAGAGGGTCATGTATCTTAAGTTTAAAAAAAAAAACTTGTGAAAAATCTTAGAACTTTGAGAATAAGGGTATTGTGGAAGTGAGTAAACGCACGCCATCGCTAGTAGTTAGCTACTAAGGAAACTAATGTTTCGCGATGCTCTCATGCCAAATGAAGGATGGTGTGGAGGAGAAAGGAGAATTAGAAGGCTAATGTCCAAAATGAATTTCAACCAATTGTGCCACCTCTTAAACTCACCTCATTGAGTCAATGAAGTAGAGTTGAAGGCAACTTTTGAAGTAGATCAACAAGAAGAGTTGACCATGATGATGCTTTTTTTGAGGACATGGATGTTGTTAAGATCAAGAACTTTTTTTGAATTTCTCTTGTTTTGTTTCTCACGGTTCCTTTGGTTTTCAAGCAAAAGGTAGCAAAGATACTCATGTTTAAAGGCAACAAGTATACTCTCTAACCATGCTTCCAAGGGTAGCATGATTGTTGAGCAAGAAGTGATAAAGGTTCCAACCCAAGAAGAAAAGGAAAAGTGTGATTCCTTTTTAAAATAGATTACTTTCGAAAAACCAAATAAAAGTGTGGCTTATCATATAAGGCCACTTTACATTTTAGCTCACATGGATGGCTTTAAATGAATCGAGTCCTTGTTAATAATGGAGCAATAGTCAACATTATACCTCTTTTTATGCTAAAAAATTTGGGTAAAAATCTTGAGGACTTCGTTTATACTAATGTAACCATCAATGATTTACAGGTGGTGTTGACAAATCAAAGAGAGTGTTTTGGTTGCACTCATTATCACATGACATTAATGAGTGCTTTCTTTCAGTGTATTGAGAATCAAACTTGATCAGTCGGTCTGATCGGTTTGACCGCCACCCAGGTGCTGAAACAGGCCAGGTGGATACCTAGGCTCGTTTTGATGGTCCAACTGTCCAAACCTAGTAAACTCACTCGACTTGTCCCACCCCTGCCGCAGACTCAGTAAACCAGTCAAGCGAATCTCATGTTGCAAGTTTCCTTTTTTTTTTTTTTTTTTTCCACTATCAAGGTCTCATATTCTTAACTCGACTCTTAAGTTTCAACTCTTCAACTCTCAAATCTTTATCACTTTTCCACGATAAAACAAAATCCATTCTCTAGTGTTCATCATCCATTGGTTCTCCTTCTGCACTCTCCAGTCCAGTCTCCATCATTTTTCCAATGAAGAAGAAACCACAGGGCAGTAGATAGTGTAGTAGATTTCTTAGCATTTTGTTGTAGAATTTTTAGAAATCCTCATCTTATCTAGTTGGGCAATGCTCTTACAATCTCTTTTTCCACTGAAATAAAATTCAATTTTTTTCTTTTTTAACATCTTCAGGATGGTTGATTAATTGCTTAAGTGAAACAGTGTACTCTACATGTTATAATTATGAGATGAAAATTTTTTTAGTTGATTTACTTTGCTTAAATATATCATATTTCTCTGTTTAGAATTAAGCCATTGACCCATGTTGTGAATTTTTTTTAGAGTTTATAGTGTACCCATAGGAATTACTTAAGATATCTGTAGATTTAGAAGGTTTGTTTAACTATTTAATTGATGCTATTGGTGCAGTTTGATTCATAACATTGAGTATTTTTATCAAATTGTGTCATTGATCAAAATCATCAAAATTGAAAATATTGTCAATTTTGAATATCTAAATTCTTTTATTTGTTGTAGAATTGCAACATGGTTATCCTTTGAACAAACTTCAACTGCTGCATCTTCTTAATCTTTAAGAGTTAAAACAAATGCAGCATGGGAGTATTCTGTTGAAGTTATAGAAAGCACAAAAAAATCAATTAAATGTTTGCATTACCAAAAGATATTTAGAGGAGGAGGCATTAATAGAATAAAACAACACGTTGTTAGAAAGGGAGAAAATGTCAGAAAGTGAGATAAGGTGCCATTTGATGTTTGTTATCAGATGTAATAAAGTTTGAAGGAAATTGAAGAAAGTAGGAAGTAAGAAAAAAATATATGGGAAGATTATCCATTTGGACATTTTGATAGAGATGCACCGAACTTGCAAGAGATTCCAAGTCCCTCTTCAGCTCTATAATGTCAAGTTGAAGGGAAGGGGTTAGAAATTTCCACAAATAGGGATAGAAAAAGGAAGGCAAGTGGGATGCAAAGTTATTTTGCCCCAAGAACTACTGTTGGAGCTCAACCATCAATTAGAAATTCCTTGGCAAGTAAAGATGTTGTCTATAATGCTGATTTGGTGATTGCTAAGTTCTTTTTTGATAGTTGTCTACCCATAAATTCTATCAACTACCCTTACTTTCAGCCTATGCTTGATGTTATTGTTGCAATTGGTCCTAGTTATAAAGCCCAAGTTATCATGTCAAGAGAAGCAATCTATTGCATGATTTAAAACAAGAGGTCCAATTGTTAGTTAATTCTTATAGGAATATTTAGGTAGAAACTACTTGTAGTATTATGGGTGACGGTTGGCAAGATCAGAAAAATACCAATTAATTAATTTTCTTGTCTATTGTCCTCGAGGAATTACTTTTGTGAAATTGTTGATGCCTCTAATGTTGTTAAAGACGCTTCCATGCTTTGCAATTTGTTTAGGGAATTGATTGAGTTTGTTGGTTTTAATAATGTGGTGCACTTAGTGACTAATAATGCAGCCAATTATAAAAAAGCTGGAAGATTGTTAAATGACATTTATCCTACATTTTTTTGGTCTCCTTGTGCTACACATTGTTTGAACTTGATTTTGAGTGATATTGGGAAGTTGGAGGTTGTTAGTAATCTTGCAAGTCGTTCATCTTTGGTATCTAAATTTATATACAATCATTCTTTCTTGTTGGCTTGGTTACGAAAAAGGGAAGGATGGACAGAAAATATACATCTTGGGCCAACACATTTTGCAACAACATTCATTACATTGAAAAGCATTCATGAGCATAGACATGACTTACAAGCATTGGTGACTAGTCTAGAATTTAAAGAGTCTAAATACTACAACGATCATAAGGCAAATGATGTTATGGTTGTTGTTCTAGATAAAAACTTTTAGAATAATCGGGAGCTTGTTGTGAAAATTGTGGGGCCATTTATTCGCTTGCTTAGAATTATGGATGGTGACGAGAGGCCTTTACTTGGATATGTCTATAATGGCATATATGGAGCTAGAAAGGCTATTAAGACCATATTGATGAATAGGAAGTCTTTGTATAAGCTTTACATAAGAATTATCAAAGAAAAGGTGGAATAGGCAACTTTGTCAAAAGCTTCATGCTGCTGCCTATTACTTGAATCCTGTTTTTTTCTATGATAAAGAGAATTTTTCAACAAAAAAGAAGTTATGAAAGGTTTTATACATGTTATGGATGCAAAAGTGCCATCTTGGAGGTCTACATTTTTGAATGAGTGTGAGTTGTATGACAAAAAAATAGAAAGTTTTGGTTGTGAAAGTGCTATTGAATTCTCAAAAATTATGAAACCCGATAAGATTTCAATTTTAAAATTTTTTTTTAAATTATAACACTTATTTAATTCTTCATAATATTTAACTTTTTAACACTTGTGCATGTTTTTCCTTTGTCTTCTTCATAGATGAGTGGTGGAAATATATTGGATATAGTGCTCCAAATCTTAAAACATTAGCAATACAACTATTGAGTTAAAAATTATCTTCTTCGAGGTGTGAAAGAAATTGGAGTGTATTTGAAAGAATACACACCAATAAGAGGAATGGATTGAAGCACCAAAAGTTGAATGATCTTATCTATATGCATTATAATTTGTGTTTGAAATATAGGTACTTTATCTAATCTATATAATAATTGTACTGTATTAATAAAGTTTCATTTCTTATTATTTTATATTTTTGTTATGCAAATTTTATTTTTATGTTGAATAATAAGATTGATAACAAAAGGAAGACTTGCTTTGGTCCTATTGATTATAAAAGCATAGACAATGTTGAGGAATGGGTCATGGAAGAAGATTATTTTCCAATTCTCGATTATGATGAATTGGAAATTATAATTTATCATGATAAAACAATACCAATGTGTCATACAACTCAAAAAAAAAAAAAAGTTAGTGAATAATCAAAATTTCTCTTCATAGTGTTTTGATTTTAAATTTATTATGTTATTTTGTCATTCTATGAATTATCTTATTGATTATGTGAGTTAACTTTAAATTATGACTTATTTTGCTGATTTTTATTTATTATATGTTTTTTCTTTTCAACGTTTAAAGTGGCACACATAATATTAAAGAAGAAGTGCAAGGTGGTGAAAAAGGATCATTCCATATTGGTAGTGGAAGTGGAGGAATTGACTTGAAGTCAATTGGTGAAGAAAATGATGATAGTTATGATAGTAAAAATGAATTTCGTGAACGTGATGCTTGGTTTAATGAAGATCCTTCTCATTTAAGGGATAAACAATGAACAATTTTAATTTATGCATCATTGGCATAGTAGTTTGAGTTTTCGGACTTATTTTTCATATATATATGTGTAAAACTTATTAATTTTGAGATTTGTAGCTGTATGGCACTTCTTTTTTTATTTATTTATTGAGTTTTTGGACTTATTTTTCATATATATATGTGCAAAACTTATTAATTTTGAAATTTATAGTTGTATGACATTTTTTTTATCTATTTATTGATTTTTGGATTTATTTTTCATATATATATGTGTAACACTTATTAATTTTGAAATTTGTAGTTGTATGATTTTTTTTTTTTATCTATTTATTGAGTTTTTGGATTTGTAGTTGCTACAAATTGCAAGGGGAAAATGTAAAAACAACAACAGAATTCTGTCAAAAAACTTAGGATTGCATTTTCTGGCAATTTTGCTTTGACTCGGCCGGTTGGCCATTTGAATCGATAAGACTAGTCAAATCAAGAACTGATGAGTAAACCAATTCTATCACCGGTCCAATTTTCAAAACCATGCTTTATTGGTTGTGAATTCTTCTGTTAACTTATAATGCATTGTTGGGACGTGATTGGATCCATTCAAATTGGTGTATTCCATCTAATCTCCATCAAAGACTTATTTTTTTGAATGAAGGCAAAACTAAGGTGGTTTATGTTGACAATAGACCATTCTAGCCAATTCTAATATGGTGGAAGCACGGTACTATGATGAAGACATAGGAACAATTCGTTTCTTTGGCATGAATAGATAAGGAAAACCTTGTGAAATTATTGCTTGTAACAATCCTACCTTAGCTAAGCATGTGATTGATGAGATATGGTATGAACTTTTCCAGCCTACTGCCATTAATCCATATAGGTTGAATTGAAGAGGTGTTATGAAGAAGTCTAAGATAAATAAAGAAAAAATGAAGGTTGTATATGAAATTCTCAAGAAGTTAGTGGCCTATTTTGTTAAAAGAAATATAAAAGCAAATGTGTTAGAGATGGTACATGAAGGCGTAAAATACACCAATACCAATGGAGTCATGATGAAGTTAGATTTGGCCCTTACAAAGTTGGATGAGCTTAGCGCTGATGTACAAGATCCATTAAAGGAGGCTAATTTGGGAATGCAGGCAAAGCCATGCATTACTTTTGTTTATGGCTTGTTATTGTCAAAGCTACAACATAAATAATCCATTTATTACATGAATTCAAAGACCACTTTGCGTGGGATTATTCTAAGATGCCAGGGTTAGATAAAAAACTAGTGAAGCATAGGCTACCAATCAGTGAAGAATATAAGCTATACAAACAACTACCTGGCCGTATGTCTTTGGAGATTACTTTGGAGATGAAAGAAGAAGTGGAGCGGTTACACAATGCTAGTTTCATACAAACTGCCAAGTATTTAGAATGGTTGTCTAACATTATTCCAGTTATGAAGAAGAATGGAAAGCTTAGAGTCTACATTGATTTTCAAAACTAAAATCTAGCCATGCTAATGGATGAATACCCCATGCCAATAGTAGATTTACTTGTTGAGGGAATTGCACGCCACCTCATTTTGCCTTTTATGGATAAACATAGTGGTTATAATCAAATCTTTATTCTAGAAGATGACATTTTTAAAATGGTGTTTCATTGCCTTGGAAACATAGGTACATATAAATAGGTTGTGATGTCATTTGGGTTAAAAAATGCAAGTGCATATACTAACAAGCCATGAATTCAATTTTCCATTATGTGATTGGTCACTTCATGGAGATTTATATCGATGATGTTGTTGTCAAATCCATGAAGGAGGAAGAACATTTAGAGAATTTAAGGAAAGCTTTTGAAAGGATGTGACAATATGGTTTGAAGATGAATCCTCTCAAGTGTGCTTTTGACATCACTACAGGAAACTTTTTAGGTTTTCTACTTCATGAATGTGATCTAGAATTGGATAAAAACACAAAGTAAGGGCCATAATTAAAGGGCGGCCACCACAAAACAAAAAGGAATTGCAAAGGTCCCTTGGTCAAGTTAATTTCTTAAGAAGGTTTATCTCTAATTTGGTAGGCAAGACTCATGTCTTTTCATCTCTTTTGAAGCTGTAGCTTGATGTTGATTCTAAATGGGAAAGGCAACACTAAGCTACCTTTGATGTCATCAAGGAATACTTGTCTAAGCCATCGATATTGGTTTTTTAGTTGAGAATAAACCATTATTACTATACATATCTATCGTAGATGAGTCAATTGGCTATCTATTGGTGCAAGAGAAAAATAATAAACAAGAGCAAGTTTTTTTATTATTTGGGTAGAGCTTTAAATTTGACCAAAGTAAAATATTCTTTGGTTGAGAAATTGTGTTTGGCTTTGTTCTTTGTAGCAGTAAAATAGAGGCATTATTTGTTGTACTAGAAAGCGTTTGTTGTTTCAAAAATTAATGTCATAAAATACTTCCTATCATGGTCTATCTTAACAAGTCACATTGGTATATGGATTCTTGTGCATACCCTAGTTTAATCTAAGATATTTTCCTCAAAAGGCCATGAAAGGACAAGCCTTAACAGACTTTTTAGCAAATCATCCTTGTTTAGATGTCGACACTAATAAAGATAAGGGAGTTTATCTTTTTCTATTTACTTGGTTCCTTGGAGGCTTGTGTTTGATAGGTCTAGCACTAATCAAGCCTTCAAGGCTAGAATTGTTATTGTTTTTCTAGACAACATAAAAACCCAATGGTGTTTTCAATTGGACTTTGAATACACCAATTACCAAGCAGAATATGAGGCTTTGGTAATTAGCCTTGAATTGTTGGTGGAATTGTGAGTGATTCTCAATTAGTTCTCAAGCAATTGAGTGGTGAATACAAGTGTGCAAGCATGGTTTTGTCTCTATATTTTGCCATTGTTATCTAGCTAGTAGAGGAATTTAATGATGCCTCTTTGAAGCATATTCCTCGCAACTTGAATATTAAAGCAAATGAACTTGCATAAATTGCTTCGGGTGTGAAAATACCTAAAGGCATCTTGGAGAAAGTGATTGTCATTGAAAAATGTATTATGCCTTCAATTCATCAAAGAGGGATGGTGGTGGAGACATACTCACTAGATGTCACACTTACAAACTATAGGTATCCAATAATGGAATATTTGAGGAATCCTAGCTCTAAAACATCAAGAAGAACAAGGATACAAGCTTTAAATTATGTGCTATTAAGACATATCTTATATTATATATGGCAAGATGAATTATTGTTGCGTTACATCGGTCTTGATAAAAGTGGCCATGTGATGTTGAATGTTTGTAATGGTATCTATAATGCTCAACAAGTAGGGATTAAGATGAGATGGCTAATTTAAAGGCATGGTTTCTTTTGGCCATCTATTCATAAACATTTTATCAATTATGCAAAAGGCTATAGGGCTTATTAGTTGCATAATCCTTCACAATGAGTGCTAGCTTTTGATTTACATCATATTGTCAAGTCATGACCTTTTCATGATTGGGCAATTAAATTAATTGGGAAAATATATCCATCTTCTTCCAAAGGCCATCCTTTCTTAATCATTGCCACAAACTACTTTACTAAGTGGGTGGAGGCAAGGCTTATAAACAAGGTTAAGTAAGTGGATGTCATCCAATTTATAAAAGAGGATCTAATCCACAAGTTTGGCCTTTGAGACTATCACTTTTGATGGCCTTCAACACAATCACTGTTGATCAAGGTACTACCTTTGTTAGATCTCAAGTAGAGGCTTTTTGCAGAAGACTTGGGATTTTGCTTACTTAACTCCACATTATGCACAAGCAAATGGGTAAGTGGAGGCATCCAATAAAGTTGTTATCAGTATCCTAGAGAAAATGGTTATGATGATCCTAGAAGGTGGCATGAGCTCTTTTCAGATACTCTTTGGGCATATAGAACCTCACAATAGAGTTCAACTAAGGTGATCCCATTGTCACTTATGGTTATAATGCTGTCTTGCCCATGGAATTAATAGCAAGGTTCTTACGGATTGTAATTCAAAATGGTCAAAATTTTGGGAAATATAATGAGGCCATGAACATGGATTTAAAGGACCTTAAGGAGGCAAGGTTAATAGCGTTAGATGTGACAAAGGTATAGAAGCTTAAAGTGGCTTATAATAAAAAGGTCAAGCATAAGAGTTTGGCTGAAGGAAGCTTGGTTTGGAAAATTATGCTACCACTTGGCAAGAAGGATTCTAAATATCGCAAGCGATCATCTAATTGGGAAGAGCCCTTCCACATCTATAAAGTTCTTAGAAGAAGTGCTTATTGGTTAAAATCTTTGAATGGGGGAGTTGCATCCGCACAAGATGAATGGCATCTACTTAAAACCATACTATATAATTGTATGAGAGGCACGAGATGGCCATGCTTCCATATCTATGTGATCCAAGTTTGCCAACATTTGTATATTATTTCATTGAAGTTGTTTCTCTTTCAATAAAGGTGCATCAAGTTTTTTGCCTGCACTATGGAAGCGCACATTATATTTGGTGTTGTGAAAAGGGCATGGCATATTCCTACATTCCTATTTCAAAGCAGCTTTGTTTATAAAGCTGTAGGTAGCACAAATAATAAGCAAGCAAATAAATTCATCCATTCAGCACTTATGGCAAAAGAAGTCTGGAGACAAATGTTTAAACGGCTTAATGGCCATGACAAGGATGAATAAAACTTCAAAAAAGAAAAAGAAAAACTAGTAAAGGTTCTGTTTCCAATTAGCCCACTCATCTCTCATTTGTTGCAATGTGTTGTTGGCCTTCTTTACTTTCTCCTCTTGTTGTGCAGTTTTGCTCTTTACAATCAGTGTTTCACACTCTTCTTCTTTAAGCTTTACTAATAGCTTAGTCCTTGCAACTTTAAGGGATCTAAGGCTACCTTCTTCTTTTATTGTTACCTTTCTTAACTTAGCAAGGCAAGCCTCTAGTTTGGCATTCTCATCTAAGTTGTCTTGATGCTACTTGGTTTGGGTGTTAAGAGCAGTTCTCACCTTTTCATAAGTACTCTTTTTCTTTTTCACTACTTCTTCATGTTACTGAGTAAGATTTGTAGTCTTAGATACATTTAACGCAACTTTCTCCTCATTTATAAACTATTGGCTGAAGTTCTTATAAGCAGTAGACAAGTCATTCCAAAACATGCACACTAATGCATTTAAGGTGGGAACCTTGCTTAGAAACTTAGCAGCATTGAATACCTCTTTTTGATCGACAACTTGGCAAAGCCTAGATGGGCTACCATTCAATAGTTTAAGAAGATCGGTGGCAACATTAATGGACTCCTAAAAAGGGATATTAAGATTGTCATTCACTTCCTTTTCCATGATCTTGTCCTCTGGATCAAGTGGCATGGACTTTTCTTTTGCCAAGAAGTCATCCAAAAGGTCTAGTTAGGCAAAAACCTCACTTTCAAGGGCATCATCATATATTTCAACCACTGGAGAATTAGCTTGCACACTCGTAAGGTAACCACTCAAATTCAACACAAAAATTAGGTTTAAGGCGATAGTAAGAAACATAAAGGAAGCACATGCATTTAAATATTAAAGCAAAATTTAAATATTAAAGCAAAGCCTGAAATATTTGAAATTACCTAAATAAGAGCAACAGGCCTTGGTGGTAAGGTGGTGATTACTACAATTCCTCTTATGTGAGGTCCATTTGCTCATTTGATCCTATAGTTTGAAAAAGCTTGTTTCCAATCCTAAGGGAAGATCGAATGCCTTTGGCTTTGGGGTAAGAAGAATCAACCTTGTGGTTGCAAGCTTTAGTAGTAGTATGAATGGATCCTATTGTGCAGTAATGGGATTAGTCTCATAAAGGTAAAGAAATAATGCAATGAAGGTTATAAGTAAAAGATTTACCTTTTGTAGCCTTGTTCAATGCCTTCTCTTCTTTAGATATCTATGAAAGAGACACCTCCCTTTTGATAGGTTGTATCTTTGGTTTTTCAATTAAGGAATCCTTTACTTTACTAATAGGCGAGGCATTCTCAACCTTGGTTTTGTCTTCCTTTTCCTTTTTGTTGTTTTCTAGGGAAGCCAATCTATTACGTCGTGGAAGTGTGGTGTAAAGTATGACATCCACCAGTCTTTATAAGCTTTTATGCAGTCAAGTTAACCTAAAGGAGGCAACTAAAAAGCAACTCATCTAAGGAACGTGCTAATGAGGTCGACCTACTCTTTCACGAATTTTAGCATCAATAAAAAGGAACCACAAAGGGGAGCATACGTTGCTTGTAAATTAAGGTGAAGCAAGGTTGTCTTGACAATACCCAAGTGGCTGATAGAATTAATTAGATGTGGATAGTTCTAAGTTGCACCTTGATTGTGGTGTCCCAATGCTGTAACCTATAATCAAGTTTCTTAGAGAGATGTAAGCTTTCCAGCAAGTTTTGAATTCCTCACTATCCTTGCTTGCTTTATACCATTCCAAGCCATACTTCCTTTCAAGAAACACTATGAATTCTGAATTTGGTCGATTAATTAAAAGGGAAGCAAAATAGTTGATGTCTTAAAACTCTATGGTAGCTTTTTCACATTTTGGACGCACATTCTGTAAGTTAGCAAGTCTATATCATCTACCTTCTCAAACTTAGGGGCAACAACTAAGAAATAAGAATAAAGCAATAGTTGCAGGACCCAAAAAGCATTACTAAATTTCCTGAATGGAAAGATGGCAACATCATAATGACCACAATATATATATATATTCTCGCATAAATTGAGCAAGTGCAAATTTTTTGTCATATGCCAAATCAACAACAAGAGGCATAAACTCTTTGGCAACACATTTCCCAATAAGGCAAACAACAAACTTGCAAATCAAGCATAGTAAAAAAGGGTGCTTTCTCAGGTTTGGATTCTTACCCTTGAAGATGAGAATTAAGTTCCTTTAAAAGCAAACGAAAGATGTTCTGGTGTTGCCAAAGTTGTACTCGTCTATGGGAACAATCGACAGCAAGGCAAAAACTTCTTCTCTAGTGTAGGAAAGGTCAATCAGTGAACAAATGTCCAATAGAGAAATAGACATATTACCACAAGGGAATTGAAAACAATTATAGGAGCACACCAAAAACACATAACTATTGCCAGTATGTTCTTGTCTACGAACAAAAGAGTTTGGTCATATGAATAAATTTGAAGAGTCCAATCATCTTCCATAAGTTTGCAAAGTGAGGTTCCAACCATTCCA
The DNA here is from genome assembly GCA_020521535.1 of Rubroshorea leprosula. Classification (NCBI taxonomy): domain Eukaryota; kingdom Viridiplantae; phylum Streptophyta; class Magnoliopsida; order Malvales; family Dipterocarpaceae; genus Rubroshorea; species Rubroshorea leprosula. The sequence goes on along the minus strand of BPVZ01000067.1, from coordinate 778,998 downwards.
CCCATGCCAGCCATTCTCCTAGGATTACCATTGGCTAGGCAACCATATATCTTGACCATTCATTCCAATTTGGTTTGACTTAGAGAGGTAATGCATGTTTGTCCAATTGGGGTAATGGAGGTGTAAGAGTGGAGGGACTAGTTCCTTTAAAATAGGACATAAAATTAAAGAGTTGTTGGAAGCAACATGACATGGCAAGAGGGTTTTTCTTTAATAATTTTAGAAATTTGTCTTTAAATATTACTGAATCCATGCCAAAGGGGTGATCGGAGTTGATGCTTCTTTTTACTGTAAGGCTTGAGTAGAAAATTGGTTGGCCATGGCTGGAATGATTCGAAGGTGATGTCGATAAAAAAAAAAAAAAAAAAAAAAAAAAAGAAGTGACGGCAAGTTTGCATTGATAATTTTGGAAAAGTGGCTACATTTTATATTAGGGTTGCGGTTTCGTGAAAGTAATCGATCACATTCCAAGTCCAAGGCAGAAAAGGAACATAAAGAACAACAATGAAAAAGGTGGAAAGGAAGGAAGCTTGTGAAGAAATTTGAAGTTTACAAAATAGAACAAAGGCACAAAGAAGCTAGGTGCGATTGCTAAAGTTCTTAAATTTTTGGCACCTACTTGCATAAAGCCAAAAATTGGGGGGGTAATGCTTACACCTAATTTTGCAACAAATAAAATGGTGCCACATGACATCCATGTTGACGTATATTTTATTTGTTGAAAAAAATTATTTTGTTGATGCAGATTTCTCATAAATAAAGTTCAATGATTGTTTTCACGTCATCAACAAAGCCATTTGTTTGTTGCAAATTTCCAAAAGCAGAATCAACAACACCAACAAGTTAATCAATTTGTTGTAGATTTTATGCTGTCGCTGATTTACAAGATGTTGTCACTTATCTTTAGCATGCTACCTATGGGTGTTTATTGCTATAAATACATGGAGATGAAATTAAGCATGATAGACCTACCTTTCACACAACAAGCTCAACACTATTTCTTTTAATGCTCAAGTTCATCTAAATTTCAAACCCCTTAATTTAGTTTTAACTCTACACTTCAACCTACATTAGTCTTCAACCTACATTAGTCTTCAACCTTAGTTTAATGTCTTTTCCTTTAGAAATTCTAGAAATTAGTTATAGTTCTTTGAGGAAGCAATTTAGTTCCCCATTTGTTGGTTTTGTAATAGTAAGATTCCATGCCTTTAGTAATACTTCTTTATAATTGGATTGCTTCATTTTCTTTATTGTTTTCCTAAGTTCTTTTAATTTAATCAAGTGATGTCTATATTCAATTTCATGTTCTTTTTTGTTTTTGTTGATTTATATTTCATGCTGTTAGTAGAATTTTCCATGTTTCCAACTTCATTTACCTTAACTTAATTTGTTTTTCTATATTTTGATTTTTTAAAAAAACTTTATTTGAACTCAATCTGCATATGTAAATTTCATTGAGATTTTCAGTAACTTAGCAATTACTTACTTTTCTTGTAGTCTTAGCTTTTCTCAATTACATTAGTTTGGAGGAGTCCTTGGATCTTTTGTTATTTAACCCATTTAGTGTAGGAAGTTCATCCCTTGTTTTCACCAATTGTCTAATCATTAAGATGCAATTTATAACATTTTTCCATCAACTCACAATTGAGTTCCACGCTTGGAAAGAAGAAAGGGTTGTCAAAATTTTTTTTTTTTTTTTAATTTTGAGCAAAACAAGTGGCATGCTGTTTCACTTGTTACATGTCAATAAGATTTTTTGGGATAACAAAAGGTTCATTAGGTTCTTATTCGAGATCTATTAAAAAGTTTAACAATTTTTATAATTAATATAATATATAATATTAATAACTAATTATATATATCATGCTCATCAAAAATTGCAACAAATATTAATTTAATTTAATCAGGATTCAATCCCTTTATGGAATGCCTTTAAGAAGTCCATTAAACATTTATTTGAGATTTTAAAAGAATTTTAAAAATATTTTAAAAGGCTAATTAGGTATTTATTTAGGATATTTTAGAGATTTTAATAATATTTATAATATAATAAAATATTTTTATTCATTCATCTTTTTAAAATTTTTATGGATCATTTTTATTTTTATTTTCATTTTTTGCTTAAAAAAAATCATACTTTCTAGAAAATTATTATATTTCTCTATATTTTTTAACACTATTTCTTGAATTCTTTTAGAAGATTATTTTTGTCTTCTCTTTTTTTTTTTTATAAGTCATTTTTATTTTTTCATTCATTCTTTCAAAATATTTTCACAATCAAAATGTTTTCATTTTTTCTTTTTTAGGCCATATTTATTTATTTATTTATTATATATTCTTTTTTAAAAAAACTATTTTTTTAAACTCATTTTCATTTGTATTTTTCTCTCATTTTTCAAAATTGAAGCTTAAAAGGGTCATTCATTTTTCTAAGTGTTACTGAAATTAAAACTAATAAAAAATGTCAATTTTTAATTTATTTTATCTTTTATCTTCTTTGTTTTTTTGGTAACATTTTTCTTACAAACTTAAGTGAAAGAAATGCCATTTTGTTTTTGGAATTTTTATAGAAAGCTATTTAGGCTCTTGTACGTCTGGTTTACAACTGCGGTGTGCAAAGAGTTCGGTCAATCAAATATAAAGCAAAAATGCCCTCTCCGTATTCTAGACAAGGGAATCCTAATCTAATTTCTTCATAGGTGGTTTTCTAGGAAAACTTATCCAATGGGTGGTATCTCTCTAGGTCATTACATGATTTTTTAGGGGGCATTAGGTATTTTTAATTGTCTATCCATAAAGAATTAATGAGAAATATTTCAAACGCTAATACACACAATAATATTTACATCACAGAGTGCTGTATTAACACCAGAAAACAACCTTACAGTAGATATTCCAACTTCTCAAGATTAAAGAATTGCTCTTTCGCACAAGATTTGTCATCGGGTTGACCTCACTCAAACTAATGCTTCATGTCGAGTGGTAGTGGGCAAGAACTTGTTCTCGCAGGTGTGTGAATGCAGCATGATAGAGCAAATGAATAGATAAGATAGCTCGTAAGGCATGTAAAGCAAATAATATCCAAGTCACAACGCATGTCAGATAAGAAAAATAATTTAGGAATGATTATTTTATATTATCTTTTAGTATTATATTTTAATATAACTTTATGTGTCAATTAAATAATTAGTTATTTTTATTTATTTAAAAAGTGTATTATTAAATGTATCTATTTATTTAATAATATGTAAAAAACTAAAAATTATATAAAAACTAGGTTAAATGCTAATTTTGGTCCTTCAATTTTATAGTGTTGCACAATTTTCATCCCTCAACTATTTTTTGCACGTTTTTTATTTCAAATTTCTAAAAACTGCACAATTTTGATCCCTTCGTTAGTTAGAGTCATTAACTTAGTCCATGTGGCATTTTTCTTATTTCTTATAATGACATGTCAATGACAATCATACAATTAGCTAAGGTGGACAATGTCAAATTGCCAAGTCAAATTCAATTATCATTTTTATTCTTTTTTTCAATTCTTTAAATATGAAATTACTAAAATGCCCTTAATTTATTCTTCTTGCCATCAATCTCTTTCGCACTTTCTCTCTTTGTTCTCTTCACCACCACCATTATTTCCAGCCATTGTTCCTTAATCTTCATCACTATTTCTCTTCTCCCCTCCCCCTCACCTCCCTTGCAGAGATGATCTGGGTTTGTGAGGAACTCGAACTATTTGGGTTCATTGCGAACCTATCTAGGTTCACGAGGAACCCAAGGAGGAGTTCACAATGAACCCAAGGAGGGTTCTTATGAACCCATCAAAGGGTTCTCGTTGAACCTCGAAATGGTTTTTTTTTTTTTTTTTTTCAAATCTAGTATCTACTTTTTCTTGGAACAAAGTGCCTTATCTTTCAATAAAATGCTCAAGATGATTCAGAAGAGATTGAGATTGGTGGAAAGCAAAGAATTAAATTCCAAAAGCGATTTTTTATCTCTTGAACCAAATTAGTCTTATGCTCGTTTTGCTTCACATTTTGTAGTTGTAATTTAAGTTGTATCTGCTGAGACTAAAAATGCTCTAAAGGCCAAAACTCACACATCTCTATCTTTCTCAACATTTTATTTTCTTTAGATGTGTTGTAACATCAAACTGTCAAATTTATTGTTGTTATTGTTAGTAAAGATGAGAAATAAAAAGCCCTCCTTTTCGAAGAGAGAAGGAGAATGAGGGCTTAGATGATTGGGAAAGGAAAAGGGAGCAAGTAAATGGCTAGAGAAAGGATAGGGAGGGGGAGATAGACAATGGCAGAGGAGAAGGGAAGCTGAATAATGAGAGAGAAGGAGAACCATGAAGAAGATGAAAGTAAGGGTAGAATTGTATTTTTATCTTTTAATTTGTAAATTGTTTAACGTTGTGGAATCTGACTTGGTATTTTTATGTCCACATAAGCTAATTATATGATGTGTTATTACACGTCATAAAAAACATGTGTTATTTTGGAATATTTTAATAGCCAAGTGTCATTTAACTAACAGAGGAATTAAAATTGTGTAGTTTTTGGAGTTAAAGGATAAAAAAAATACAAAAAATAGTTAAGAAACGAAAATAATGCAACACTATAAAGTTGAGGAACCAAAATTAGTATTTAACCAAAAAATTATCCTGTCAGTAAACACCCAACACAAAAGGGAAAGGACTAATCAAGCATTCCATGCACGGTGCAAGTGGTAAATAACAATCAGTTGCTCACATTGACATTGGGATTTTAATCGATTTTATTTATCCTTATTTAATTTTATTCAATTTTTTTATTTCCTTTTATTCAATTTTATTTCTTTGACCATTGTTGGTTTTAAATTTCTACTTCATTCTATTTATTTCTTTTTATTTCTCTTAATTCTTATTTAATTTCTTATTTTACTTTTCCTTTTAAGCTATCTATTTGGGCCATAGGACAACTAAAATCCAACTCCTTAAAGTCCATAATAAAATTCCAACCTAGCCCAATCTGAACAACCCAGGCCCAACTCTGCCACGCGGATCCGCTTCAGATCCAAAAACCTGTCCAACGATGATCACCACAATTTCAAGATTTCCAACGATTTCATCACCGAAAAAGCAAACCTGAAAACAGAGAACACTGTATATTGACCCAAACGAACACAAACAGTATGAGATTTCACAGAATCTCGAAGCAAACCATTAGAATCAAATCGATCTAAACAAGAGCTTCCGACCCCAACCAACACAGCGCAAATCATATTTTCACATAGAATTCGAGGTCACAATCACACAATTAAATATGAAATCAAATTGAAATAGAAGAAGCCAACTATCTCAGGTAGTCTGCTTCCACCAGAAACAAGATACCTGAGTTTGATCGAATTTGATCGAATAATATGCAGGTGAGATGAAGTAACAGGTGGAAAAGGCTATGCAACCGACATAATAAAAAAGAAAAAACCTGAAATAGAAGAAATAATTTGCATTCCAGTCCCTTTTCTTTTTCTTTGTATCATTTAAGTTCCTAAAAGCAAGAAATAAAACTTCATTAGTTTTCAATCAAGTATGTTTGCCTTATTTTTTATTTAACATTTATATTTTTTTTTCTTCAAATTTTTATTTAATATATTTAAATTTTTTGTCATTTATTTATCTTCTTAATTTTCTTCAAATTTTATAATTATTTATTTTCATATTTCTTGTTGAATTCATTAACTTATTTTAAAATATCTAGTAAAAATTGATTTATGACACAGGTAAAATCAATTATACATGTTTGTTTCTTGAAATCCCAAGAAAATGGCACCCCCCCCCCCCCCCTCAAGGCATGACGAATTGACGATCCACAATTTACAGAGAAATGAATAGGTTTTTTTTTTTTTTGGGGGGCTAAGAAATGATTAGGATTCAAAACTCTCTACTTGATCCTCAAGTATTTTTGGGTTCAATTGAACTATCAATTTCTTTCTCTCTAACCATGGCACTTGGTACAACTTCTAACCATGATTTCAAGGCCATAAAACATTTTGAAAGTTTATCATTTTCTTGATCTTTACATGAATATCATAAACTTTATTATCAAAAGTCAAGCATGTTTAAAATTATACTAAAAAATTGTATAAAATTAAAAAAAATATCAATATATTCTAAGTGTATCAAGTGACATGCTGTAGAATTTGGGTGTGGATCCATAATTAAAAGTTTATCATTTTCTTGATATCGAGACATCAAATGACAAGATTTTAGAGGGATTTTAAAAGAATATTAGGTATTTATTAGAGGTCTTTTTTAAAAAGAAAATTGAATAATTTTTATAATATAGTAAAATAGTAAGATTATAAAATTTTATTCTATTTTAATTTATTGTTCTTTTAATTATTTAACTAAATAAAAAAATATTACACTCCTTGGGCTATTGTTAAGACCACATAAATTTTTTAAGTCACAAAAATTGTCAAATTTTTATCTTAATTTAATTATTAAAAACAATTTCATAATTAATAAGATAGTTAATATTTATTATGTAAATGTTAAAATCAACTTATAAATAAATATTTAAATATTATAGGGGAGATTGTGATTTTCATAATTGTGGTATGAGAAAACAACATATAAAAATTTGAAGTTTTAAAATATGTATATAAAGATAAAAAAAATATGTGTATAATATATTTGTGATTTTAGACATATACAAATGAAAACTCTACATATTAAAATATACACATAAATAGCTAAGATTAATGCTTAGTGCAAATAACTACTTAAAATTTTTTAAAGCTCATAACTTAAAAGAATGAGTGGGAAAGAACAACAAGGGTATTTAGGATAATTTTAAATGGTTATGTATACCTAATACAAATCTTACATCCTTATTTACATACTTTAAAATCTTAAGTTTTTCCATACACTAACTCTAAATCTCAAATAACTAAAATATAATTTTTTTCAACTATTAAAAAAACCCATATACTAATAAAATTACATTTAAAAAATATGATCTTAACAAAATTTTGAACGACAATAATAACCATAGCCCTCACAACTCTTATAGTCCTCTCCTCTCCTCTACTCTTTATTAATCTAAACAAAATTAACACCATTTAATAATAATAATAATAATAATAATAATAATAATAATAATAATAATAATAATAATACCTATTATTTCTTTTATTTTTAATAATTTTAATATAACTTTTTAACTTTTTTAATGTAAATTTTAAATAAAAATTTAATATAATATATATAATAATTAACAAATTTTATCAAATAAAATACTCAATAAAAAGAGTATATAAGGAATTTTTTAATTATAATTTATATATAATTTTTTAAAATTTTATTTAAAATTCATATTTAAAAAATAAAAAAAATTAAACTAAAACAGGTAAACAGTACTAATTTTTATTAAAAAATAAATAAATAAAGGGATTAGTTAGCAATTATGGGTTTTCCCCTGAAGGATTGTGAATGAGAAGAAGCTACCAGCCCGCATTTCACCAGCCATAATATATAAAATCCATCTGAAACGAGAAACCTGATTCAAGTCTCTGTGTTTCCATGGGAGCCCGTTCCATAACCCATATCGCACTGGTACGTTCTGGAATTTCTCCTCTCAAAAATTCCCAGTTTTTCTTCCTCAATTTATTTTTCTTATTAAAAAAGAATATATTTTGTTGGTTTTGATTAAATTTAGGTCTTCAAAAGATTCATGATGGGTTAGATCTCAATTATAGCAGGATTAATAACTAAATTATGATATTGTTTATCAGTTGATTTAGTTTTCAGATTTACTTTTTCTGTTCCATTTTAAGTTATTATATTAAATACCAAAATTATGGGTTGTTATGGATGTTAGGAATTAGGAGATCTATGTTTTGAAACCGTTCGCATATGAGATCAGTTATATTTTTAGCTTATTTGTGCAGGTTATGATCAATGTTTTTCTTGTCGGAGCAACCATACTGGATGCCAGAACACAGTAAGATCTTTGATGGGTATTTCTATTTTTAGATATAGAACTTCAAATTTTTATTTTTGAGTATTTTTAATGGTTTTGATATTGGGTTTAACTTTATTTCTTCAGCCAAAGACGAGTGAAAGCAGATCGGCCCTTACGCCTTGAAAAGGTCTCATTCTCATCTGTTGTTTAGTATTAATAGTTAGCTTTGACCTTAAAATGTTCCATATTTTGAATTTAGTTGAGTTACAGTTACTGCATTCTGTATGCATTTCTCGATTTTTAGCTGCCTGTGGCAAAAGTACATCTATTCATGGAAAATAGCACAATGATAAGATGGCTTTTGATTTAGCTGAAAATACAGCTTTAAATGGTGAAGATCCTGAAAGAAGTATTTATATGTCTGGTACAATCTTTTAGTTCTTTAGTTTTGGTTGCCACAGTAGCCTGCCTGGCATATCATTTTGTATGAAATCAGAAAACTTGAGTCTCTGCATAATTTTTTGCATTGAATGATTTGTGTTTGTAAATGCTCTTGCTGCATAAACTTGTCCCTCGCTTCCATTAAGTCCAATGATGACTGAGCAGGAACAGGAGACTTCTTCAGCTTCTGTAATGTTAAATGATGATGAAAAGGTAAATGACTGAGTTCAATCTCTTTCACAACTTATAGGAATGGTGCTCATATATATATTCGTTCCATCCAGGATATTGACATAATTGCAACTTATACTGATGCTAGTGGAACTCTTCAAGCAACTAGAGTTAAAATGAAGGACCTTTCTGCTTCATGGGTTTTGGAAAACCCTGCTGATGGAGGCAATGACCAGCAAAAGGGTTTGCAGGTATCACCTGTATTTAATTTTCAATATCAAGCTTTTGATATAAATGTTGTTAAAAAGAAAAAGCTTTTGGTATTAATAATTTTGCCAAAGAAAATTCATTCTATCATATCAAGAACAATTCAGTGCTTCATAGTACTTTGTCCATAACTATGATTTAAATTGCAATAGTACATGGTTGGCTAGAATGTCACTGCAGCTGAACCAAATACAAGGTTGTGATTCCAGTACTTGTCATCTTCCTGTATAAGGCTTAAACAATTTTTGCAATTAATGAAGCTGAATAATAACAGTTCATGTGACCTACTTCTTTAAATTTTTTCAGGTACTGAAACTGAAAGATTCATATCAAGCAGGTAAAACACTTGAGGAGAGTCTTCAGAATGCTATGGTTGATCATCAGCCAGTAGAAGGTGAAATTCAGTATGCTCACGTAGCATCAATGAACCCTGTTAAGCTCAGGCGTTGGGTAAATATCAAATGCTACTATATAAGTGCTTCATCTATTTCACTTAGCTGATCTGGATTTGTGATGGTTTTAAGCCCTTCAGGCTTTACGGCTGAAAAGGAGGGATTTGCGTGTTGCAGAACTAATTAAACAAGATAAAGAAGCTGACAAGCAGATACAAGTAGTATTGGCAGCTGTTAAACAGTCTAAAAATGCTGATACTCATGTCAAGGGAAAGTATAGTATATGGAGGAGAGATTTTGAAAGTCTAAATTCTGATTCTGTGTTGAAGCTTATGCGGGACCAGATCATTATGGCTAAGACTTACGCAAATATTGCAAAATCTAAGAATCAAAGTGATCTTTACAATTCGCTGATGGAACATATTAGAGGAAGTCTACATGTTATTGGAGAAGCAAATTCTGATGCTGAGCTACATCCTAGGTAGCATTCTTTCATGTCCACTATTTGGGTTATTATGTACGTTACATTGTTCTTTCTTCTAACGCTAACTCTTATATTCCTTTTCAGCTCACTTGATCGAGCAAAAGCAATGGGTCATGTTCTCTCTATTGCAAAAGATCAACTTTATGATTGTCATGCAGTTGCAAGGAAACTTCGGGTAATGCTCCAGTCAACAGAAGAAAATGTAAGTTCACTGAAGAAAAGGAGTGCCTTCTTGATTCAATTAGCTGCAAAAACTGTCCCAAAACCTTTGCATTGCCTGCCTCTGCAGCTAGCAGCTGACTACTTCCTTCACAGAGATCAAAACACTAAGGATATTAATAAAGAAAAGCTTGAAGATCCTTCTCTTTACCATTATGCCATCTTTTCAGATAATGTCCTGGCAACATCTGTGGTTGTGAATTCTACAGTGCTGCATGCAAATGAACCAGAGAAACATGTTTTTCATATCGTAACTGATAAACTGAATTTTGCTGCGATGAAAAGGTGGTTTCTTGTAAATGCTCCCGAGAAAGCAGCAGTCCAAGTTGAGAACATTGATGGTTTCAAGTGGTTAAATTCCTCCTACTGTTCCGTTCTACGTCAATTGGAATCTGCCAGGGTTAAAGAATATTATTTCAAGGCAAATCATCCATCCTCTCTCTCTATTGGATCTGACCATCTCAAATACAGGAATCCAAAATATTTATCAATGCTGAATCATCTTAGATTCTACCTTCCTGAAGTTTATCCAAAGCTAGAGAAGATCCTATTTTTGGATGATGATATTGTAGTTCAAAAGGATTTGACTGCTCTATGGTCTATTGATCTGCAAGGAATGGTGAATGGTGCAGTGGATACCTGCAAAGAAAGCTTTCACCGGTTTGATAAGTATCTTAACTTCTCTAATCCGAAAATATCTGAGAATTTCAATCCAAATGCTTGTGGTTGGGCATTTGGCATGAATATCTTTGATTTGAAGGAATGGAGGAAGCGAAACATCACTGGCATTTATCATCATTGGCAAGATTTGGTAAAACTTCACTAGTCCTTTCTTATCTCTTAATTCCTATTGAATTGTTCTCTGTTATTCAAGATTTTTCTCTTTCAGATTTTCATTTTAACGTGAAACCTTGTTTTCTTTTGGTCTGCTACTGTAGTGTGCTATATGATATCAAAATAAAATGCACACATAGAAATATATCTGGCAAAAATGACATGAATACAATCTACTCCTGCATGTCGTTTGTTTTTTGTTATTAAAGATTGCAACTAACATTGAAACCATTGTGCAGAATGAGGATAGAACTCTTTGGAAACTTGGCACGTTGCCACCAGGACTGATTACCTTCTATAACCTAACCTTTCCGCTCGATCGAAACTGGCATGTTCTGGGACTTGGGTATGATCCAGCCTTAAACCACACAGAGATAGAGAATGCAGCTGTTATCCATTACAATGGAAATTACAAACCATGGTTAGATTTGGCTGTCACCAAGTACAAGTCATACTGGTCTAAATATGTAATGTTTAATAACTACTATCTTCAACTCTGCAACATTAGTGAATAGCACCTCTTTTCTGTTCTTCTTCTTTTCCCCGTCTCAAACATTCACACTTGTAATCCTTGACGATATTTGAGAAATAGAAAAGAGTTTAATGCTCTGTTGCCCTTATGTGATTGGATCATATTTGCAATTTGTGTTTTTGTTAATCTTTGTTCCCGTCTAGCCATTTTACCTTCCATGTTTCTCAATGCTTCTGTCTAGCCATTTTGGATGGAAGCCGAGTCATATCCTTATTACTTGTGTTTTTCAGTCGTCTTGCTCTCCCTTATATTGAGTGAGGAGATTCCAAATTTCCAACCCATCTCTCGAAGATTGGAAGATATACCCTAAGCTACAAGCTTAGGCGCTGGATCATCTGCCTCTGGTTACGGTAGCACTCATTTCTTGTCTAAACTGTAACAAGCAATGCTGTTAATTAAATGTACTTTCCTATGTGCTGGCTTCCTGTCATAGTTTGAACTTCAAGATTTAATGAGAACTAGAGAACATTGTTCTTCCGACACTTACTTCTTTCCCTGGAACATCTGGGCTGGCCGACAATGTACAGACCTCTCGTGTGTATTGTGAAAAGCACCTTCATAAAGGATGATGTTCGAAGGAAGTGGGGCATTGTCTCAGCTCTCGCTACTGCTGAAAAATGTTGTCCTTTTCTTTTCCTTCTTGTGAGAAAATAAAGAGAGAAAATACAAAAAAAGTGATTTTTTTTTTATTCTACTGAATATATATAATATATATATTATAAGTCTATACGAATGAATATTTTATTGTATAAATTCAATCAATTATAATGTGAATCTAACCAACATAATATAATATTAATATTTTGTAACACTTCCTATGCAACTATGGTGCCATTGATCAATTAGATCTTTTATTTGATTGGCAAATAACATGCAGACAGTATAAATTTACTCTTTTTTTTTCTTGATTAAATGCTAATTTTGATTCTCAACTTTAAGGTTTTACACAATTTTTATCTCTTAGTTTTTTGCATATTTTTTTTGTCCTTTAACTATGAAAAATGCACTTTTTTTAGCTTCACCGTCAGTTAATCCGTTAAGTCTATTTAAATCTGCACTTTTTTCATAATTAAGGGACCAAAAAAGTATATAAAAAAGTTAAAAGATGAAAATTATGCAAAATCTTAAAGTTGAGGGGCCAAAATTGGCATTTAACCTTTTCTTTTTTTCGACATCACTAATGCTATAGGTTTCAATCCAAAAAATAACAAAGTACATGTTGCTATGATTGATGTCCCAACTATGATAGGAAGTGCACAAAAATGGATTAATGCATAAAATAGTAACCTTCATAAGTCAAGTGTCACTCTTCCTCTTCCTCACACTGTCAATGGGTAACAAGGTTGCATCTAGACCAAGTACATTTAAGAGCTAGATGATCTTCACAAGAGACTGACCACAATCAACACATTGAGGGGAATATGGATCCTTGGCCTGCTAGTAAACCTAGCCATGTGGTTTTAGAGTCAATAGTAAGGTTATTGGGCTTAACAAAAATGGTAGGAGCAATACACACTAATAAAAATCATTTAAACGATTAGTAATCAAAGACAAGTACTTATCTGTTATATATCATCATTTGTTATGGATACCATGGCCCAAAGCACCAACCTATCACTATGATCAATTTTGGATAAGGAAAATGTCTTGACTGGCTCAAACTTCTAGGAGTAGTATTGGTATCCTTGCATCATGCTATATCAAGAAAGGAAGTTCTAGGTGCTAGAGAACCCCATGCCTACTAAACCCCTTAAAGATGGCCTTCAAAAGTAAAGGATGCCCATAAGAAACACATGGATGAATCATTGCATGTCTAATGCATATGTTATCTATAATGACCTCTGAACTTCAAAAGCAACATGAGGACATGGATGCCCCATCCATTCTACTACACCTCAAAGTGTTTTATGCTGAAAGGGTTAGGCAAGAGAGATACGAGATCTCGAGTGTACTCTTCACATGCAAAATGGTGGAGGGATCACCTACTGGTCATCATGTACTCAAGATGATAAGATATATTGATAGACTTGCCATTAATTTGATCTTGTCATCATTTCCAAAAAGATACTCCTATTTCATTGTTAACTTTAACATAAACAATATGCAGAAGACTCTCCCAGAGTGATTGAGAATGAGTTGCCAAATTGAGAAGGACACAAGGAAAGGAAAACCCACAAAAGTCCTTTTGGTGAATCAAAAGGGTAAGGGCAAAGCTAAGTCTCCTAAGGCAAGAGTAAAGCAAAAGGCAAATGTAGTACACCTAGCAAGAAGGCTAAGATTGAAAAGAGAGGAATGAGCAACAGGTAATGTGTTTCCATTGTGGCAAGAAATATGGCATTGGAAAAGGACCTTTGTGCATTTGAAGAAGAAGCAAGGATACACATCTTTTTTAGGTATATTTGTTATCAAAAGCAACTTATCTATCTGCACTTCATGGGTATTGGATACCAGTTGTGGTTCTCATATTTGTATTAATGTGCAAGAACCAAGTAAGTTTAGGAATCTCTCCAAAGGCAAGGTAGACTTACGTGTGGGGAATGGAGTGAGAGTAGTGGTATTAGTTGTTGGGACTTATAGTCTTTGCTTAGTGAATTAGTTTTGGTTCTAGAACATTGCTATTATGTGCAAGTATTTCTAGAAATATTATTTCTATGTCAAAACTAAAAACAAAAGGTTTTTTTGTTTATATTTAAGAGTGATTCAATTTTTTATTTAAAAAGATATGTGTTATGGAATGACACAATTAAATAATGACTTGTATGTTCTAGACTTGGAGAAACCTATATTATGCATTAATAACAAGAAACATAAATTCTAGGACTCAAGGCAAACCTCCCTATGGATCATGGCATTGTAGACTTGGCCATGTGAATGAGAAGCAGTTGGCAAAACTCCTTTAAGAAGAGTAATTACAGTATTTCGACTTAGCTCCTCTTGAGATATGGCATGCTTGTTTACAAGGAAAAATGGTTAAGGAACCTTTTAGTGGTAAAGGGGTAAGAGCCATCAGTGCTTTTACTATGATTTCATTACTAAATAAATTTAAGTTAACAATAATGGCAATCTTGTAATTAAACAATCATTAAGGCTAATTTGTATTGAAATTTTGGTCCACCTCATTATTTTTGACCATGTGGAATTTCTTTGTCATTTATATATATATATATATATAAATTGTTTTCCATTAGTTAACTTGATATGTTAATAAAAAGTTAATGAACGGACCAAAAAAGAGTCGAAATGTCAAATTTTAGAGATCAAATTAAAGATTTTTAAAGTTAAGGAACTAAGTCAAAAGTCTATACAATTGTTGAGGGACCAAATTAAAGATTTAACCTTTGATTTATTGCTTCCGCTGTGCAATTTTAAAACCAACAATTGTAACAATGGATTTCAATAATTGAAGGGGATTTCAATAATTGAAGGTGTATGAACAACAACAACAATTAATGTAACTATTGCTAACGGTTTTTTTAACATCTGAGAGTTGAAGGAGAGGTTTATATCTAAAGTAAATTTTTAAGCAAGTGACTTAAGAAATGGATTAAACATAAATTGTGGTAAACTACTACAAATCTTTGTATTTGAAGTTCTTTTTCGTTTACTTTTAATTCTTCATAATTTACTCAACACTTGAATTTGTTTGTGATTCATGTGAGTGTTTATTTATTTGCTTTAAAAAATTGCATAAATTTTTGAAAACTCATTTTACCCCGCCGTCTGAGTTGTGATCATCTAGAACAACATCCCTACCTTTAGTCTGATCCTAATTCTGCTACTAGTTTTATTTTATCTTAAGATTTTGTGTCAAAAACTCAATTGCATACCAAATAAAGTCTTGAAGAAAATGACACAGTGTCTGGCATAAAATCATCTCACTCACCTTTATTTGTGTACCCTAAAAAAAAATAATAAAAACAATTAATTTGAGATAAGTTAAAAGTACAATAGTTATTTTGAAATAGAATAAATAATTTTTAAAAAATCAAAAAATAACAATTATTTTGAAATAAAAAGGATAATCTCTTTTCTCACTTTAGAGTGAGAGGCTTTTGGACATGAGAATAATTAGATGAGTAAAGGAATAAAAAGAATTGTTTCCTATTATGTTCTTAAATTTCTTTTTAAATAGTAGAAATCAACTCATTTATTTTTATTTTAATTAAAATATTTTCTTTTTGGCACTACCCAAACATGAATTAGATTTTACTCAAAATTCAGAAAGAAAACTTTTAAAGGTAGTTGGGTTAAAGGCTAATATTATTAGGAAAGTTTTATTAGGAATGTATTTGAAAAAGTATTATATAGAAAATATAGAAAAATTTTATAATGAAGTTTTGTTGAAATTTTGTTAGATTATTAACTTTATTTATTTGGTAAGAAATTAAAATAGGAAAGTTGGAAAGAAAGTACTCAAGTGAATTTGATGAGAAAAGCTATAAATAGAAATTCTAACTTTGTATTTTTTTATTTAAAAATATTAATTTTATTAGTTTTTAAATAAGAATGTTAATTTTTATTTTTTTTATTTAAAAATATCAACTTTCAACTTTTAACTTTCAACTTTTCCTATTTAAAAATTAATTGAATAATAATACTAACATAGCAAACAAATTTTTTAACTAGAATGTTGAAAGTTAGCATTTTTAAATTAAAAAAAATTAAAAATTAACATTCTTAATTAAAAAAAAATTGAAAGTTAATATTTTTAAATACAAAAAATTAAATGTTAGTAGCTTTATTTAGAAAATGACAAAATTAATATTTTTAAATAAAAAAATACAAAATTAATATCCTTATTTGTACATTTTTTCTTAATTTCACATAAAGAAAGTTTAGGAGAATTTTTTTTCTCTCAAAAAAATTTATGAGTTAAAAATTAAGTTAAGAAAAATAAAGATATAAAATATTACTTTTAATGTTATTTTATTATAATATTAACATATAAAAATATATAAATAATCATATAAAAAAATGAAATTTTAGAAGGAAAATTTCGTCCGAACCAAACATGTCCTTATCTAAAAAAATATTGCCACATTAGTGAGACCAGGAGAGCATTCTGTTTTTAAATCTCCGACCACGGTTTCCTGTAAAATTTTTGCTGTTTACAGTTTTATTCAATATCTTTTAAAATCCCTTTGACCTTAACTAATAACAGAAAACTGATAAAAACAATGGAAGACGAAAGCTAGGATTTTGTACTTGCACTCAATTTTTCCTTTTTTTAGTTGCAAGAGATAAAACTGTTTGAATATCCAAAAGGACCGTCCA